>CAOLHI010006186.1:0-39925 GCA_948474755.1 Ctenosaura bakeri
CTAGGGTTGGGCTAGAGTTAGGTTTTTGGCTTACGGGTAGGGTGAGGTTTAGAGCTACTTTAGATCTACATTTGGGCTAGGGGTTGGGGGTTTGGGGGTCGGTTATGTTAGTGTTTAAAGCCAATGTATGGCTAGTGTTAGGGTTAGGGGTTAGGATATGGTTAGGGGTTTGGTTTAGGGTTTGGGGGTTTGGGGTTTGGATTTTTTGACTGGGGTTGGGCTAGGGTTAGGGTAGGGAGGGTTCTTAGAGTTGGGGTAAGGGTTATTTTAGGGTTAGTGTTAGGGTTGGGTTTTTAGGGTTGGGCTACGGCTAGGGTTAGGGGTAGGGTTTGTTTACTTAGGTTTAAATTTTTGGGGGAGGGGATGGTTAGGGTTTAAAGGGTATTTTTGGATTTTGGGATAGGGGTCAGGTTTTGGGCTAGGGTTAGTGCTAGAGTTTTGGGGTTTGGGGCTAGGGGTTGTGTAAGGCTACATTGGCTGGGTTTTGTTAGTGTTATGTTAGGTTATTTTGGGTTAGGGTGAGGGTTTGGGTTAGGTAGGGTTTGGGTTAGGGGGGCGTTAGGGTTTGGGTTAGGGGGGGCTAGTCTTAGGGTTTTCTTAGGGGTTTGGATTAGGGTTAGGGTTGGGCTTGGGTTAGGGTTGGGGATAGGGTTAGGGTAAATTTGGGTTTTAAAGGGTTTGAGTTAGGGTTAAGGCTAGGGTTAGGATTAAGGTTGTTTCATTGGGTTATGGCCACTGTTAGGGGGCAGGCTAGGGTTAAAATTGGGGTAGGCTTGGGGAGGTGTGTAGTGCTGGGTTAGGGGTAGGGTTAGGTTAGGGTTTGGGCTAGGTTAGTGTTAGGGTTAGGGACAGGATTAAGGTTAGAGTTATTTCTGGGTAGGGTTATATAGGTTTAGGGATAGGGGTTACTGTTTGGGTTAAGGCTAGTGTTAGGCTAGGGTTAGGGCTAAATTTAGGGTAAGGGGTTTGGGTTGGGCCTAGCATTGTGGTTTGTGCTAGGGGTAGTTAAATCTAATGTTAGGGCAGGGTTTGGGTTTTGGTAGGCTATTTCGGTTTAAAGGCTAGGGTTGGGTAGGGTTAGTGTTAGGTTTAGGGGTTTGTTGGGGGGAGAGGGGTTTGGGTAAACCTAGGGTTAGGGTTCGGTGAGGGCTAGGGTTAGTGTTAGCATAGGGAAATTTATGGGTTAAAGGGAGGGTTCGGTTAAGCACAAGGGTTAGGCCTAGGGTTGAAAAGGAGGGGTTAGGTTAGGTTTCCCGGGTTTGGGGTTTGGGGTTGGAAAATTCTAGGGGTTTAAAGTTAGGGTTATGGTTAGTTAGGGGTTTGGGCTAGGGTTAGGGTCAGGGCTAGCATATGTTGGGGTTTAAGTGGGTTAGGGTTGGGGGAGAGGTTAGGGTTGAGGCTAAGCTATTTTTACGGCTAGGGTTAGGGTTTGGGGTTTGGGCTAGGTTTGGGGTTATACTAGGGTTTTGGGTTTGCATTAGAGATAGTGTTAAAGGGTGGGGGGGTGAGGGGTAGGTTATGCTTAGCCTTACAGCTAGCATTAAGGCTAGTGTTGGGTGGGGTAGAGTTAGGTTTACCTAAGATTATGGTTAGGGTTAGAGTTAGGACTTTTGGGCTGGGTTGGGCTACAATTAGGGTTAGGGTTAGGGTTGGGAATGGTTGTGGTTAGGGTTGAGATTGTGTTTATGTCTAGGGTTGGGGTAGGGTTTTAGTTTGCTGAAGGTTGGGCTAGGGTTAGGGCGGGTTAGGCTTATTTTTATGGTTAGAGCTAGGGGACGATTAGGTTTAGGTTTTTGGCTAGGGGTATTTTGGGGTAAGTTTAGAGTTTGGGTTCAGGTTTTTCTTGGGGCCCGGGTTTGGCTACTTTGGGTTTCGTTTAAAGGGTAGGGTTTGGGTTTGGGGTATTTTAGTTTAATTTGGGCTAGGGTTAGGGGTGGGTTAGGGTTTGCTTGGGGTTTGGGGCCGGGGTTTGGGCTAGGGTTAGGGCTAGGGTATGTTAGGGATAGGTTTAACGTTACAGTTAGGGTTGGGGCAAAGGTTTACTAGGGAGGGATAGGTTAAATTTTAGTTAGGGGTGGGTTAGGGCTAGGGTTAGGCTTTTTTTGGGGTTAGGTTTTTGGGGGGGGTAATGTGTTTAGGTTTAGGGTTAGGTTTAGGGTTAGTTGTAGGCTTAGGGTTAGGTAGGGTTTGGCTACTCTTTGGTCTGGGTTAGGGTTAGGGCTAAGGTTAGGGGTTTGGGTTATGGGTAATGTTAGGGGTAGGGGGAGGTTGGATGGGCTAGAGTTCTGGTTAGGGTGGGTGGGATATGTTAGGGTCCAAATTCTCTGTTAGGGGTGGGGTTAGGGTTAGCCAAGGGGGGTAGGGGTTTGTGTTAAATTATTTTAATTTTTGGGTTTGGGGACGGGTAGGGTTAGGGCTAGTGTTATGTTAGTGTTATGTTAGTGTAAGGGTAGGGGAATAAGGGGGGGGTAGGGTTAGGGTGGGGGTAGGGTAGTTTTACATCTAGGGGTTAGGGTTTGGGTTAGGGCTAGGTTTAGGGTAGTGCTAGGGTTGGCCCCCTTAGGGGTAGTGTTTAAAGCTAGGTTATGTTAGCGCTAGGTTTATGCTTAGTGTTAGGGCTATGTTAAGCCTAGGGTTATGGTTAGGGCTAGGGTTAGGTTTAGCTCAAGAGTTAGGACTAGGGTTAGGGTTAGGGTAATGTTAGGGGTTAGAACTAAGGTAAGTGTTAGGGTTAGGCTAGGTTGGCTCTAGGATTAGGTCTATAGTTAGAGTTAGTGTTAAGGCTAGGGCTAGGTTTAGGGCTAGGGTTATTGTTAGGGTTGGGGTTAGTTTGAGTTACGGCTAGAGTTAGGGTTATGGGTAGGGTTAGGGTTAGATTTTTGGTTCGGTCAAGGGTTAGGTCTATGGTTAGGGTTAGGTTTAAATTAGGGCTAAGGTTAGGGCTATGGGTTTTGGGGTTGGTTTAGGGTTAGGGTTTGGGTTCAGGCTAGGATTGTGCTTAGGGTTAGGGTTTGTGTTAGGTCTAGGGTTAGGGCTAGGTTTATGGTTGTGGCTTGGGTTACGATTAGTATTGGGGTAATGTTACGACTAGTGTTAGGGTTAGGGGTTGCGCTAGTTTAGGATTATGGCTTAGGCTAGGGTTAGGGCTAGGGTTAGGGTTAGGGTTAGTTGTACGGTTCGGGCTAGGGTTAGGGTTAGCACAAGGGTTAGGGCTAAGGTTAATGTTAGGGTTATGGTTAGTTCTACGGTTAAGGCTCAGGTTAGGGTTAACCTAGTGTTAGGGTTAGGGTTAGGGTTAAGGCTATGGTTAGGGTTTGGGTAGTGGTTAGTTTGGGGCTAGGGCTACTTTTAATGCTAGGGTTATATTTAGGCTTAGGGTTAGGTCTAGGGTTAGGGTTAGGGTTAGTGACAGGGTTAAGGTTAAGTTAGGCTTGGGGCAAGGTTTATATCAAGGTTTTGGGATAGGGTTACTGTTAGGGTTAGGGCTAGTGTTAGGGCTAGGGTTAGGGCTACGTTTAGGTTTAGTGTTAAGGTTGGGGCTAGGATTGTGGTTAGAGTTAGGGCTACCGTTAGGGCTAATGCTACTGCTAGGGTTAGCGTTTAAGGTAGGGCTAGGGTTCCAGTTAGGGTTAGGGCTAGGGTTAGGGCTAGGGTTAGGGTTATGGTTAGGGCTAGGGTTAGGGTTAGGACTAGTGTTAGGGTTAGGGTTAAGACTAGGGTTGAGTTAGGGTTAGCATTAGTGCTAGAGTTAGAGCTAGGGTGAATGCTAGGGTTACGGGCTAGGGTTAGGGTTATGGCTAGCATAGTGTTAGGTTTAAGACTAGGGTTAGGGTTGGGTAGAGGTTAGGCTTGAGGCTAGGGCTAATTTTTCCGCTAGGGTTAGGGTTAGGGTTAGGTCTAGGTTTAGGGTTAGGGTTAAGTTTAGGACTAGCTTTAGGGCTAGAGTTAATTTTAGGCTTAAGGGTAGGGTGAGATTTAGAGCTACTCTTAGGTCTAGGGTTATGGCTAGATTTAGAGTTCGGGCTCTGGTTAGGGTTAGGGTTAGTGTTAGGGCTAATGTTACAGCTAGGGTTAGGTTTACGGATTGGGTTAGGGTTAGGGCTAGGGATCATTTTAGGACTAGGGTTTTGGCTTGGGTTAGGGCTAGGGTTAGGGTTAGCTTAGGGTTAGGGTTAGGGTTGGGGCTAGTGTTAGGGCTATGTTTAGGGTTAGGTGTGGGTTGGGGCTAGGATTGTGGTTAGGGTTAGGGGTAATGTTAGGGCTAGTGTTAGGTTTAGGGTTAGGTTCAGTTTTTGGGGTAGGGTGATGTTTAGAGTCACTCTTAGGTCTAGGGTTAGGACTAGGATTAGGATTGGGGCTCAGGTTAGGATTAGTGTTAGACTAATGTTAGGGCTAGGGTTAGTGTTTAAAGGGAAAGGGGTAGCATTCGGAGTAGGGAAAGGGCTAGGGTGAGGGCTAGGGTTCTGTTAGGGTTACAGTTAGGGCTAGTTATGGTTAGCTCTAGGTTTAGGGTTAGGGTTAGGGCTAGCGTTACAGTTAGGGTTATGGCTAAAGTTAGGGTTAGGGTTAGGGTTTGGAATAGGATTGTGGCTAGGGTTTGGGATTGTGTTTATGTCTAGGGTTAGAGCTAGGGTGAGGTTTAGCTCAAGGGTTAGGGCTAGGGTTAGCGTAAGGCTACCGTTATGCTTAGTGTTAAGGCTAGTCTTAGAGTTAGGGCTAGGGTTAGGGTTAGCTCAAGTGTTAGAGCTAGGGTTAGGGTGAGGGTTAGGGTGACTTCTAGGGTTAGGGCTAGTTTTCGATTAGGTTAAGTTTGGGCTAGGGCTAGTTTTAGGGATAAGTTTAGGGTTAGGGTTAGGCTTTGGGCCAGGGTTAGTCTTAGCGTTATGGCTAGCGTTAAGGTTAGGGTTAGGGCTAGTTTTAGAATTAGGGTTTGGGCTAGGGTAAGGGTTAGGGTTAGGGTACAGTAAGGTTTAAGTAATTTTAAGTAATTTTATTTAACTTTTAACATCCTACAAACACATTTGCCTATTACAAATTCAAAGTAAAAAATGGAATAACACAATAACGTTATTAAAATAAAAATGTTTCAAAATATTACAAAATATTACACTTCTTCAAAAAAAGAACCAAAAGTTATTAATTTTTATATATCTATATATATATCCATACATATCCATATATATATATCCATACATCCACACATTTCACAACTATGATTATACAAATTTTACAAATTCCAGTAGAATTATTTATTATTACCAATATTCTAAGTCCTACTTCCCTATCAAACTTTCTCACATATTATGCTTTTATATTTATATAATTAAGAGAGAACAATATTATGAAAATTACAATAAAAATTCCAACTATAATTAAGATAGAAATTAAAATAAGATTAAAATTAAAATAAGATTTATAAAATTATTAAAATTATTATTAAATTATTAATATATTTATGATTATGATTATTTATGATTATCACTTATAAGTGCATAACCTACACCTCAAGTTATGCCAGGTGTTGTTTCTGCCAGCCATGGCCAGAACTCCTTCCATCTCTTTGAAGACATCCTGCCTCTTTCTGTTTCACTTAGAGTTTTTCTTTATTCTCTACAAACCAAACAGCAATGTTAACATCCGCTTGTGTCTGTGTAACTAACTCTTTTTTCCTCTGGAAAACCAAACCCAGCAAAATATATAGTTAACCAGTCTTACGGTTGACCAGGGAACAACCCAGAACAAATTAACAAGCCTCCCATTATGTCCTCTCTTCCATTTTTCTCCCAGGTATCGATGTGGTCCTCTGAATCTGGTTTCTGGCTCCAATCCAGATGGCACCACCTCCCAAGGCTGTCGTGCCAAGTCAGGCCAGGCAAGGGCAGCAGCTATCTTCTTCCAAGTTTCCTTGGCCGACGGGCAGTCCTTTATAAAGTGCTCCATAGTCTCCTTCGCTTGACTTCCACTAACAGAGGCTTGCCTTTGACAGAAAAGTCTAGGACATATTTGTTCTGTTTCCTTCAGCCACGGTTGGTTTCCTTTTAAATAATAGATTTGATGGTAGATTCTCCATCGAATGTCCCACAGACTGAAGGGGATCCTCCGGTCCGTGAAACATTCAATGTTCCTGGGCACTTCTTTTAAATATACAGACAAATGCTCCTTCTTTGCATTTTTTTTCCAACTGTGGCTGAAAAAACACCACATCCACCATTTCCCAGTATATGTAACGCTTCAAATCTCGCATAGATCCCCCTTGGTCTTAAACCACTCCACCAAGACCCCGTTTTGCTGAATCTGCCCATAGACCTCCCTGAGGAAGTCAGGGCCTGCGTGTCTCACTGTGGCTGTCACCCAGAAAGGCACTGGATCCTCTCTCCACCACTTCTCAGCCCAACTCTCCTTCACCCAATGTTCTGCAAAAAGAGCAACCCACCCCTCTAGGTCTGTCTGCTGACAAAACCACTGGCTAAATTTCCCAAAGTTCTGGCTGAGAAAAGTAGCCAGAAACGTTAGGGGCAGTGCGGGTAGGTTAAGGCCTCCCTGTTCTGTTTTCCTAAAGGCCACCGCCTGAGGCAGGGGAAAAGCAGCTGTTCCCCAGAGAAATCAGAAAACCTGTTTTTCTGCTTCCTTCAGCAGGCTTTGTGGGGGTGGGTAGACTGCGGCCAAATTCAAAGCCAAGGGCATGAGGTAAATTTTGATGTACACCACCTCCTGGTAAACATTCAATGTCCATGGTTTCCATTTCTCAAAATATTCCTTCATTTTCTCTAACCAAAGCTGCCAATTCTTTTCCCACCCAAAAGCTTTAATGGAAAACCATAAACATAACATTTTGTACTCCTCTAATTTATCTACACTTTCATTTTCACATCGTGTCTTTGTTTCATTGCTCCAATGTTCACTGGAGATAGAAATAAGTTTTCTTCCTCTCTAAAGAAAGAGATCAAATGGCTTTTCTGGAAATTAATTTGAGCCCCTGAAGTTAGCTCATAGCCTGTCAAACACATTCAGAATTGAAACAAACTCTTCTCGATTGTTGACAAACAGAGAAACGTCATCTGCGTGGGCTGCATATTTCACCTGCTTAACCGAAACCTCCGTTGGAAAAGACACGATTCCCCCGCTGGGAGGGGGAACTCTCAAACCTATGATCCTTTCCTCGGCTTGAATTTGACAGAGAACAGAATCCAAAATCAGGACGTAGAGGAGGGGGCTTAAAGGATAGCCTTGCCTGACTCCTGAACTCACCCTAATCAGAGCCCCTCTGTGCCCATTGATCTGAGGGATCACTCATGCCTTCGAATACAACAATTGAACATACCTAACAAAATCAAGAGGGAGTCCCTTTCTCGCCAGGGCTTCCCACATAAAGGGATGGTGAACTCGATCAAAAGCTTTGACTTGATCTAACAGCAATATTTTCCCTTCCCATTTTCCTTTTCGGGCCAAATAAAATACCTCTCTAAACAAACACAAAGAATCCAACATAGAACATCCCGGAACGGCGCTTGCTTGGGAAGCCAAAACAATTCTTGAGGCTAACTTGGTCAATCTGTTGTTTAAAACCTTTGCCAGTATTCTATAATCCACATTGGTTAAAACGATGGGTTGCCAATTTTGAGGCAAAGTCAAATCTCCTTGTTTGGGAAAGAAAATCAAAATACCTTCATAAAAGGAGTTGGTCAGGCTTTCCCTGAACAAGAGCTCATTTAAGACTCGAGTGAACAGAGGAACCAGCCACCTAGCAAAAGTCTTGTAGAAACTCCATCCGAGTCCGTCCGGACCCGGAGCAGAATTGCTCCTTCCTTGCGCTATGACATCCTGAACTTCCTTTTCTGTCACTGAGGCCACCAGATCATTCCTGTCCTGCTGAGACAATCCTTGATAAAGCTTCTGTAATACAGTTTCAGGTACCTTATCAAAAAAACCCTCAATATCGTCTTTCCCTATACTCTGGCCCTCATATAATTCCCCATAGAAGTCCTGCATCACGCTCAGCATTCCTGCCGGGTCCAACCTCACTGAGTCCTTCTCGCAACACCTCAATCCTCCCATAACAATGGAAGCTTGGGGACTTCTAGCTCTAGCCCATTCTTCAATGTCCACCACTGCCCCTTTTGTTCGAAAATCTTGATAATTTTTTTTCTGCATTTTTTGTCTGATTTGGAAATCTCTAATAACTCCTCTACACCACTCCAACAAATCCTGATTTACCGGGAACCCCTGGTTGACCTTCTGGTGACATTTCAGAAACTGATGTACTGCTACCTGATAATTCTGCAGATCCTTCCTATTGATGACATATTCATAATGTTGACAGGTTTTCCTGATGACTTTTTTGGCTCGCTCCCACCAGTTTGACAATTCTCCGAAATACAGATCCTCTAACGTCAGCATGTTTGCTAAGACGGCCGCAATTTCTTCCTTGCGAGCAGCGTTACGAATAGTCTTTGGGCGGAGCCTCCAGAGAAGTTTCCCTCTGGGGTGAATTTCACCCAAAGCCAATTCCATAGAAAGCATAACATGATCTGACCAGGGAGTGACTGACAGTTGACAATCTAGAATCTTTAAGTCTGCATGGGCTCTAATCCTATCCAATCTACTAGCTCTGCCTTTTTGGTAACAAGTAAACTTCCCACTTCCCAGTTGACCGTATTGATTGAAAAATGCCTTTCTACAGGAGAGAGGAAAGAATCCCAGCTGATTGTCCACTTCTAAGGCCTTATCTTTGAGACTGTGGTCTAACAAGAAATTCTCAAGGAGTCTTTCCTAAGGTGTTAAAATGGGTAATTTCTACCCGCTATTCTCCCTAACCACATAATTCGAGTAATCTGATAATTTGCTCCTATTATTAAAGTCCCCTACAATTAATAAATGTCTATAAGTGGAACAATACCCCTTCAAATGTGCCCAAAAAGATTTCCGCTGCGATGCCGCTACGGGGGCGTAAAGGCCACAAAGTCGAAAAGGCCTCTTTTCCTCCTTCCCATTCCTTAAAATCTCTACCAGGCTAAAGTCAACAATCAACAACCTGCCAGGCAAGGCCTCCAGGACAAATTCGACATGGAGGTCCTGTCTCGCTTTAAACAAAACCGCCACGCCTGCCTGACCTTCCTCCCCGTAGGACCAAACGGATGGTCCTTTTGTCCACAATTTTTGTGCTTGGGAGTGTTGCTGTTCATTCACCAGGTGAGTCTCTTGTAAAACCACCACATTGTGCGGCATCATTGCCAGCAGGGGAAGAATCTCCTTTCATCTCTCAGCCATCCTCAGACCTCTCACGTTCCAGGTGGTAAATCTGAGGGACACCATTTTTTGTTTTTTTGTTTTTGTTTTTGTATTTTTTTTCAAAGAAATCTAAATTCTAAACTATCAGAGAAGCAGGTGATAATTGCAAGATTAACAATAAAATTAACCTTATTAAAACCAACATGATTAAAAATAACCTTATTAAAAACAGGTTCATTTTCTCTCCCAAACAAGCATTGATTTTGAAGTAACATCTCTTGATTCAATAGTATAATATAATGGCAAATCATTGTTTTGTTAGCATCCAAACCAGCACAGTCCACTCCGTCGAAAGCTACTCAGTCCAGTTCAATCTCCAAGCTCTCCGTCTCTCTGGCCTCCCTGTTCCTCTGGTTCATTGTTTCTAACTGGCTCCTCTCTACCTCCTCCGGCAAACCCGAAGTTGTGGTCTCACTGATATGGGATTGGTTTGGAGTGGTCGGGGAAACAAGGGATGATGAAGTGGACACCGAGCCATCCGGGTCAGGAGGGCGGGATGAAAGAGGGCAGGGGAGGGCATCAGGAGGTCCGGGGTAGGGAGTGGGTGGCAATGGAGGGGGGAAACAGAGACCGGACTCAGCATCGGGAGGCCTCATCAATCTGCCATCAAGTTCTTGCATACAAACTTCTACTTCTTCTGAAAATAACAGCGGTGAAGCTACCGACTCCTTGCCAAATGTCTCCTCCATCATAATCTCTCTCACCATCTCTTCAGGCAAGCCCTCAGGACTCCCAACCGACGGTAGCACTGCCTGTTCCTCTACTACTGACTCTCCACTTCCAACCACCTTTCCTTTTGCTTTACTTTCCTCACTTTCCTGGTCTACCACTTGATTCCTCATCGCTCCATGCCTCTTGCTCCTTGGTCTCCTTGGGCTCCTTTGTCCCTTTGCTCCCCCTGCCTGTTTAGGTTGTCTGTCTCCCGCCCCTCGACAGCCACCAACAATTCTCTATCACTGAATTCCTTAGGGACTGACCCAGTCTCTTCCTCAACTCTTCTCTCCTCTTCTGCAAGAATATAGAACCTATTATGACCCCTAACTGCCTCTTCACTCACTTTCTCCTTTCTCTGCGGGTCTCCATCTATTCTTCCCACACCCCTCTCTGGTACTATGTTCCATCCGGAATCTTTTCCTTCTTTCACTCTCTCATGCTGTCTGTTCTCCAGTAGAGGTTCTGGACCATGGTTACTCCCTCTGTTTTCCCTCCTCTTCACAGGTAGCAACTCCTCTCCCCTGCCTCTCAGGGTGTCCCTCAGGAGCCTTGTCTGTTCCTTGGACTGAGCTCTTTCTTTCCTCGTTCTGGCTACTTGTTGGGCCTTCTCAAAGACTTTAGCATCTTGCTGGTTGTAATAGGCCTGGGGACACCAAAAATAAGTGTGTCCCAATTCACCACAAAAGTTGCACCTGATGCTGCTGTGACAGGCCACCGTCGGATGGCCCCTGGCGCCACAGCGGGAGCACAAAGGAGTGGTGCATAAACGCCTCTGGTGATCGTAAGACCCACAGCGGAAGCAAGCCTGAGGCTGGCCGCTGTATCTGGTGATCCCCCTATTGGCCCCCAGGAAAAAGTACCTGGGTATCTTTCCATGCCTATACTCAGGGTCCTCATTCTTAAAAGAAACCACACACCGATATTCTCCGGTCCAATAACCCTGTTCTTCTTCCTTCTTATCAGGTCTCGACAAAATGGTAGCGTATTTAGACACCCACCGAGCTACATCCTGAGCGGGGATGGTGGTGGTTCTGAAACGTATGGTCAAGACCTTTGTATCCCCCCTAAATAGCGGGACCATCTCATATTCAGTCAACAACTCTGGGCTCAAATGTTTCACCGTTTTGCACTTCATCCAGAACTTTCTGTAGACCTTCTCAGAAACTAAACAAACATCGATTTCCCTAGACCCTGGTAATTGAATCACTGCCACAATATCCTCTCTAGGGGCATCCAAAGTATCCCTAAGGAGCCTCTTTGAAATATAAGCCCTGGATCCTCTCTCCAGGTCTGACCCCAGATATCTGAAGCGCACAACGTAGCGCATTCTAGAGTTCCTGACATCTGAAGCTTGATGAAAAATACTGTCTAATTATTCCTATTCCTCTTCCGTCAAGCCTGAAACATTGGAGGGTCCAGCAGTGCCAGTGCCCCGCCCTTCTATGCTAGCATACGTTCTGTCTTCTCTTTGTTCCTGTGGTTTCCCACCAATCCTCCCACCAGGCAGTCCGGGTGACAAAGCAGAAGCCCCACGAGGTTCCTCCCCTTGGGTGTCATTGCCACGTGTATCATCTCCGTCCCTCTCCTTTCTGTGTCTGTCTGGCGGAGGGTTTAGACTTACACTTTTTCCCTTTGATGTCACATTAGTTTCAGAGTCCTTTCTAGGCCTTGTCGAAAAACGGCTGTTACCAGAGGTATCCGCATCTTCCAATAACTTCTTCAGCTGTGCCCCCGGCTCTCTAGTTCTCATCTCGGTTATCAAAAGGGGGTTGTTCTGTTCTCCCTGAGGTAAAGAAACACCCAAAACAGCAGCAGGTTCCATTGAGGTCCCGCCAGCCCCCATGCTGACCAAGCCCTTCTCTTTGCTCTCCCACACCAAACCCATTTCCACCCTCTCCAGCCACCAGTCCCACTTCTGTATCCACTCTATCTCCCCAAGCTTGCTCCGTCTCGGTTTCTTGCTCACTCTAGCAGAGACCCTCCGGTCAAGGTCGGAATCGCTGATGTCGCTCAAAGTCCCTCTAAGTCCTACATTTCCTGCACCTTCCCGTTGTACATTGCTTCCCATCCTCTGCACCTCCCTCCTCCCTCTCGCCTCTCTCCGATCCGCACCGGTTGCTGGGGGCGGAACCGTAGCACGTGCCCCCAGGCTGGAACTCAGGGCCTCACGTCCCGCAGGGCTCCTCTCAAGCTGCAACACCAGGTCTGGTTCTTTCCAGTTCCTCAACTTTTCCTTGATTTTCTCTTGTCTGGTTCCCTTAGCTTTCTCTTCCGTCGGATCAAAACCTGACTGCTTGGCAATCTTTCTGTGCTGTCATAAGTCTGCTGTGACCATTAAGAGCCACTCCATCCAGGCTTCTCTGCTCACCATCTTGGACGTAATGTCCATTTGTGTCCAAACCAAAGGAGTCTGGTTCTCTGGGGCACATTCCCAGGTCCTATGGATCTCTTGAAAGGTCTTCGTCAATTGGTCCTCCCTCAGCCAGTCCGGCAGAATGATAACAGATGTCTTGGGCTTCCTGCCCAGTAGCAAATGCTCGACAATCTCCAAGGCTAAAGTCCTGGCGTACAACACCTGCTCCTGAGACTGTTCCACCCGCAATCCTGACAGCACCGATTTTAGCAAAGGAAAGTCTTCTCTAGGATACCCCAAAGTTTATCTCTGCTGTATTTTTGAAACTGGGCAAGCGTTCTTTAGAGCCCGGGAGGGCAATGTGTGCCACCGTGTAGCCCCAGAGTTTCAGCGTATCATACTTATCAAAGTCTTTTGGCAAAATGATATTGGTCAATTTGTTCCAAGGAGTGTAGAGACATTCCGTCCAGGCTGCTGTGATCTGCCTTTCTCGGGAAAGGATTGTATTTTGAACCTTCTGAAAGAGTTCCCTCCCGCTCTGCCCCTTCTCCCTCCTCCATGCTTTGGAAATCTGTGTCATATTGGCAAATTAAATAGTCCTTTGTGACTTTTTTCCCTGGGGAGAGACCTTTTCCTCCTTCCACTGTTTTCCTCGTCACTCTTTTCTTCTGGGATTCACCCCCAGCGCCTTCCTCCTCCATCTCCTCCTCCTCACTGCTGCTTTCCACTGAGCACTCGCTGCTAGCGAGCAGAAAGAAATGCCAGAGCACTCCATGCCACTCTCCCTTCGCTCTTGGAAGGAGGGCCCCTCCAGTCTCTCCACTCCCTCACTTCCAGATTCATTTGTAAGTTTTATTGGGTTAAAGGCTACAGTCCCTGCAAGCTGCCCAGCACAAGCCTCCTCCTCTGTCTCCTCTGGCTTGCGAGGCTGTGCGTGCTTTGTTTTGAATAGGCTCACAGGACACAGTTCTTCTGAACAATTCCCTGTTTTAAGTGGGGAGCGATCTCTACTTGTATTCAAAGCCTCTTCAACTAGAAACTTTCTACTGCAAAGCTTTGGCTCGCTGTCTCTTCTAGTCTTTGTATTTTCTTTACTTTTCTCCTCTTTCTTTTTCAAGACAAATTGGCCTAATAAAAGTCCTTTCCTCTCTTTATAAACCTGCAGTTCTTTCCTAACTTCTTCATTCTGCTAATTGATGCTAGTTACTGTATTTTCAAGGGATTCATACTCCACTTGCTTTCTTTCCCCCATAGGCTTCCTCAACAGGCTCCTGCCATAATCATTTAACTCCTGGAGGGCCTCTCTGATCGAATCCACTCCCAAGTATGCTCTGTTTTGCATTTCTCTCAAATAAAAGTCCCTCTGCAAACATTCTGTGGCTTCCTCTGGTTCTGTAAAAACAGTTTCTAATTCAAACTCTTTAGTAGATTCCTCCAACAGTCCTAAAAACTTTCCCAGTTTTTCTGTATTCAAACAATATGTTTCTTTATATTGATCAAAGAAAAAGAAATCCTGCAAAACGTTTTCAGCAGTAGCCAAACCCAGGGTTTTTCCTTCCCTCTCCTCTGGGTCTGTTTCCATGGTTACAGCAGGCTTTAGCAGCCCAGAGTTTACTTTCAGTTTTGCTGGCTGAGTTTGTTTGTTTCCTAAATGGCTGCTTGCCTCTTTTTGCAGCAGAAAGTTTGTTCCTTGGGGATTTTGAATGTCTTCTTTTTCCTGGATATCTTTCTGGAGCCCAGAATCCACTTTTAATTCTCCATGCAGTACGTTTGTGCTGCCCTTACAGGCAGTTTCTGTTTCTGCCATGACTGCCACGCCCTGTTCTTTCAGAGCTGACTGAAACAATTCCTCCCTCCCTTCTTCTTTGCAGCTTTTTCCTTGTAAAACCTCCTTCCCTGGAGTTTCTAATATTTCCTTGGCACTACAAGAAGCCAGTCTAACCCCAAATCCCTTCTCAGTTTCAGAATCCACAGTACTCACAATGTTTTTGTCCTTGCTTGCCAGTTTCAAAGACTCTTCAGTTTCTTTCTCTTTCCTTTCCTGGGAAGCCATTCCTTGCTGTAAAGTCTCTGCAAGTTTTCCTGGGGGCTGAGTTTGATCTGCCCCAAACCCCTCATAATTCTTCTTTTGAAGTTCCATTCTTGACTCCTCTGATGCCTGAAGGGTTCCACTTCCTACTCCAATTAGTGAGGTTGCAGCATTTTCACTGGATTCTTTGCTTTCCTGGGAAGCCATTGCTTGCTGTGAAGTCTCCGCAAGTTTTCCTGGGGGCTGAGCTTGATTTCCCCCAAACCCCTCAAAATTCTTCTTTTGAGCTTCTATTCTTGACTCCCCTAATGCCTGAAGGGTTCCACCGCCTACCCCAATTAGTGAGGTTTCAGCATTTTCACTGGATTCAGCAGAGTCCACTATTTTACTGAAAGGTATTGTGGAGCTGTAAAAAGCACAACCTCCTCCTTTGAAAACAGAGCTAGGGTTAGGACTAGGGTTAGGGCTAGGACTACGGCTAGGGTTAGGGTTAGGGCTAGGGTTAGGGCTAGGGCTAGGGTTAGAGCTAGTGCTAGGGTTAGGGTTAGGGTTAGGGCTAGGGTTATGATTGTGACTAGGGCTAGAGTTTGGGCTCGTTCTAGGGTTAGGGTTAGGGTTAGGGTAATAGCTAGGATTAGGATTGGGGCTAGGGTTAGGGTTAGGGTCAGGACAAATGTTAGAGTTAGGGCTAGGGTTAGAGCTAGGGCTAGAATTAGGGTTAGGGCTAGGGTTAGTGCTAGGGTTAGGACTAGGGTTAGGGTTAGGGTTAGGATTTGGTATAGGGTTCAGGATAGGTCTAGGGTGATGGCTAGAATTAGGGTTGGTGCTAGGGTTAGAGTAAGACTAGCATTAGGACTAGGGTTAGTATTAGTATTAGGGTTAGTTCTAGGGTTAGCGCGAGGGTTTGGATTACAGCTAGCGTTAGGGTTAGGGCTAGCGTTCAGGTTATGGTAATGGCTAGGGTTAGGGTTAGGGTTAGGATTGGGGTTAGTTCTAGGGTTAGGGTTGGGGCTAGGGTTAGGGTTGGGGCTAGGGTTAGGGTTAGGTTTAGGGTTCGGGTTCGGTTTTGGGTTATGGCCAGTGTTAGGGTGTGGACTAGGTTTAGGATTGGCGCTATGACTTGGATTTGCACTGTTTTAGCCCTAGGGTTAGGACTAGAGTCAGGGTTAACTTTAGGGCTAGTGTTAAGGCTAGGGTTTCAGTTAGGACTAGGGTTAGGCTTAGGGTTTATGCTAGGTTTAGGGCTTGGGTTTGGGTTAGGGATAGGTCTCGGGTTAGGGTAAGGGCTAGAGATAGGGGTAGGTTTAGGCATCGCGTTAGAACTAGTGTCAAGACTTGGGTTTCGGTTATGGCTTGTTTTAGGGTTAGTGTTTAGGCCAGGGTTAGGGCTTGGTTTAGGGCTAGGGTTAGGGTTAGGGTTGGGTTTCAGCTTAGGGTTAGGGTGAGGTTTAGAGCTTCTCTTAGGTCTAGGGTTAGAGCTCAGATTCGAGTTAGGGTTAAGGCTGATGTTAAGGCTAGGGTTAGGGTTAGGGTAGCGCTAGCGTTTGGGTTACCATCAGGGCTAGGTTTGGGCAAGGGTTTGTGTTAGGGTTATGGTTAGTTCTAGGGTTAGGGCAAGGGTTAGGGTTAGGGCTGGCGTTAGTGTTAGTAGACATCACTTGCTACATTCTGGACAACTTTGCCATTAGGCAATAGACAGTTTAAAGACAGTTTAAAGACAGTTTAAAGTGCCGCTTCCTGATCCCAGGACTGCATGGATTCACCATTTGCAGCTTGAATTTTTCCTGTCACATCTAGATCCATTATATCAAAATAAGCATCAGAAAATGTGCTGTGATTGATCTATGATCCAACAATTATTTTTTTGCTTGTAGTCATTAACTGCCAGTCTGTCCCATTAAAAGGAGATTACTTCCTCTGTAAGACTATTTGCTTGATTCACCTACATGCTGCCTTTTCTTGTAAATTTCTTAGTTGCAGAGCTGCCATTGGCTGAGGGCCTTTTGGGAAGGGTACAGTTTCTTACAATGTGACCCTTCTTGTTGCAGTTCTAGCAACTGAGCCCTGATTGGTCCCTAGGCAGAGCTTTGGGTCTTCCCTTCTTAGTGGCCAGGTAATTTGATCCACTTGTTCCCTGTGTGTGATAAAAAGGGGAGGCCCCTTGCTCAATGCATTCCTCTCGTAGTTTAAACAAAGCTTCGTTAAAGGTTAGCCCTTTTAAGTTTTGTGAGAGAGAGAGGAAGGCATTGAACTCTGATCCCAAAGTTCCAGTCAGGAAATAAACCTTTTGTCTATCAGAAAACAGGAATCCACAGGAATTCAACTCAAAAATCATAATCAGTTTGCTGATATAAGTTTCACAGCCTGCTTTATATGAAGGCGAAGCTTAAGTTCCCTCATCCAAATTGACTGAGACTTTTCATATGAAAGACCATAAACTCTTTTAAGTTTGGAAGCATTTCCTTTGCAGTTGTACAATCTCTCACATAAAGTACTATTAGCCTCCAATGCCTGTTAGGTACTGTGCTGGGGCATTTTTTCTAACCATTGTTCTGCAGCTTCACCACTTGGTTTTTCTTTTTCAATTGCATCTAGAACATTAAGGTAATTGAAGGCTACATTTAATTTTTGTCCCCATTCTGTATAGCTCCGTGGTGACGCGCAAGTCTGGGTTTGGAAGCTGGTAAAAATTGCTAAATCTGCATGCAGCATTTTTGCTTTAGTTAGCAATTCCAACAAAAAAAAAAAAGCCCCCAAAAAAGGTAAAAGGTAAAAATACTCTAGCTAGATGTGTTTTTCCAAAAGGGGGGAGGGGACAAAACAAGCCATTTTACGGGAAAGCAAAAGCAAAAAAATAACTAAAACCTGAAAAAGCTGGTAATTGTTCTTTTTTTGGGACCCACATAACCTTTTGGGGGAAAATTTAAAAAAAAATTAATATTGAGAGACCTTGGTAATGAAAATCTAAATCAGCAGAGTATTTTAGTAATCACACTTTTTTAACACCACTAAAAACACACTTAATCTAGCTGATAGCATGCTTTTGGGTAAAAGGCGAAGGCAAAAAAAGGGGGGGTAATGGGAAGGAAACCCTTTTTAAAAGAATGAGGAATGTGTACGTGCTGGAGAAAGAGGTATTAACCAACAAACAGGATGTTCTCTCAGGCTATCTCTCTATGCTTCAATAGACATGCAAGCACACTGGCCATTTCATTAGGCATACAAAGCTTCCACAAATTTGGACAAAGTTCACTCTGCTTTCTCTCTACTGGCCTTGAATTAGGAAAGGCCAGTAATAAGGGTAATGTCACTAGTTTTGTCTTCTGAAACATAACGGATAGGGAAACAATCATAACGGATGAGGAACCCTAGCCCTAAACCTAGTCCTAATCTGCCCCAAGCCTAAACCTAACCCAGCCCTAGCCCTAAACCAAGACCTAATCCCATGCTCCCCTTTAAACCCCAGCTCTAACTCAAATCCTAGCCATAACTCTTCACTTTCACACTAACACTATACGTACCATAAACCCATGCACTAAAACTGGCCATAAGCATAGTCGTAAACCTAGCCCTAACCCTTGCCCTAACTTAGCCCTCACCCTAAACCTAACCCTAACCCTAGCCCTAACCCCAGACCTAAGCGCTAAACCAAAAACCCAACCCTTCTACTACCACAGCCCTAACACTAGCCCTACCCCAAAACTAACCGTAAACCTAGCCCTAACCATCGCCATAACCTTAGACATAACCCTAACCGCAACCCAAGTGCTATCCGTACCCTAACCCTAGCCCTAGCTCTAAACCTAGCACTAAACCTAGTCCTACCCCTAACCCTAACCATAGGACAAGCACTAGCCCAAACACTAGCCCTAGCCCTGACCCTTAACGATAACTATAACCCTAGCCCTAACCATAGGCATAGCCCTAGCCCGAACCCCAGGCCTAAGTGTAACCCTAACCCTAAACCTAACCCTTCCCTAGGCCCTAACAATAACCATCACCCTACACCTACCCCTCAACCTAGCCCCAAAAACTACTTTATCCTGAACCCTGGCCCCAAAATTTAACCCCAACCAAAATCATATCCCTAAGCCCTAGCATTAGCCAAAACCCAGGCCTAACGCTGAACACAACCCTAATCCTAGCCCTAACCCTAAACCTAGTCCTGGCCCTAAACCGAGCACTAAGCTTTGTCCTAAACCTAGTTCTAACCCCAAACCCCCAAACCTAAACCCTAACACTACCCTAGCCCTAATCCTACCCTAAGACCTAACACTAGCCCAAAACTTAACCCTACAATTAGCCCTAGCCCAAGCCTAGCCCTAAGCCACAGCATTAGCCTGAAACCAAGCCCTAACTATAAACACAACCCTAACCCTAACTTTAACCTTAACCCTCACCTTAACACTACCACAAAAAACCCCTAACCTTAGCCCTAAGATTTAGCCCAGCCGTTACCTTTACCTAAGCCTAACCATACCACTACCCCGAGACCTAAGCAAAGCTCAAACCCTAGCCCTGGCCCCAAAATCCGGCCCTAAACCTAACCCTACCCTTAGCCCTATACCCAAATCCTAAGCCATAGCTTTAGCCCGAACCCTAGCCCTAACCCTAACCCTAGTCCTCAACATAATCCTAACCCTAGCCCTAATCCTAACCCTAGAAATAACCCTAAGCTTAACACTAACCTTAGGACAAGGGTTAGGGCTAGGATTAGGGCTAGGGTTAGGGTTTCTTTTTGGTTAGGAGGTAACCCTAATCCTAGCCCTAACCCTAGTCCAAAACGTAACCCTAACACTAGCCCTAACCCCAACCCTAGCCCTAACACTAAATCTAAACCAAGCACTAACCCTAACCCTAGACCTAACCCTAACCCTTACCCCTAGCCCTAAAACTAGCCCTAGCAACAACCCTAACCCTAGCACTAACCCTAAACCTAACTCAAGTCCTAACCCCTGATCTAACCATAACCCTAGCGCTAAGCCTAACGCTAGCCTTAACATTTGCTGTAACAATAAGCATAACCCTATCTCTAACCCTAACCCTAACCCTAGCCCTAAACCTAACCCTAGCCCTAAACCTAACACTAGACCTAAACCCTATCACTAACCCTAGCCCCAGAATAAGACCTAGCCCGTAACCTAACCCCTACCCCAAACCTTACCCTGGTCCAAACCCTAACCCTAACGCTAGGTGTAATTCTAACACTAGCCCGAAACCTAAGAATTGACATAAACCTACCTCGAACCCAAACCAGAACTCTAGCTCCAACCCTAACCCTAGCACCTTACCTAAACCTAGCCCTAACCCAAGACCTAACACTAGTCCTAACTCTAACTCTAGCCCTAAACCCAACCCTAGTCCTAACCCTAGAACTAACCCTAATACTAACACTAACCCTAGGCCTAACTATAGCTCTAACCCTAACCCTAACCCTAATCTTACCCTACACATAAACCTTTCCCGAACCCTAACTCTAAACTTAACCCTAGCCATAACCCTAAACATAAAATGAACCCTAACCCTAGCCACAACCCTAACTCTAGCCCTAACACGAGACTGAAACCTAGTGTTAAACCCAATCCTAACCCAATCCTAACCCTAGCCATAACCCTAGAACTAACATTAACCATAACACTAATCCTAGCACTAATGCTAGCAATAACTCTAACCCTAACCCCACCCTTAACATTAGCCGAAGCTAAGTCGAAGCATAACCCTAGTCCTAAACTTAAACCTAGCCCTAACCCTAACCATAACCCTAGCCCAAAAACTAGCCCAAGCAGCAACCCTAACCTTAAAGCTAATCCTAATTAAAGCCCTAACCGTAAACCTAGCCCTAACCCTGACCCTAACCACAGCCCTAACCCTAGCCCTAACACTTGAGCTAACCCTAACCAAAGCCTTAACACTAACCCTAAGCATAACCCTAGCCCTAACCTAACCCTAGCCTTAACACTAGCCCTAACGCTAACCCATCCCTAGCCCTAACCCTAACCCTAGCCATAACCCTAGAGCTAACCGTAACCCTAGCCTTAATCCTAGCCTAAACCCGAACCCGAACCCTAACTCTAATCCTAGTCCTAACACTAGACATAAAACTAACACTGGAACCTACACTAAACCTTGCACTAACCCTAGCGCTAACCCTACACCTGGCCCCAACCCTAGCCCTAACCCGAAACCTAACCCTAGTCCTTACCCTAGGCCTCTCCCTAACCCAAGCCCTAACCGTAGAACTAACCCTAACCCTAACACTAACCCAAGACCTAACGTTAGCACTAATCCTAACCCTATCCGTATCCCAAACCCTAACCCTAGCCCTAGCATTAACTGTAACACTAACCCTAACCCTAGAGCTAACGCTAGAACTAACAGTAGCTCTAAATCTAACCCTGGACTTCCGGTGGCAGCGGCGAGGAGCGAGGTTGTCATCCCGAGTGGACCCAGGTTTGACAATCGCCCCGCGAGAACATAAGCCCATCCGGAGGGAGGAAGAGACGGGGAAAATACCCATTTGGGAAAAGGGGTTCAGAGGAGCTTGGCGTGGTCCGGATTCCAACGTGGGTGTCCCGGAGAAGAACAACTGCAGTCCGGGACGCGGAGAGCGTTGAGGAGGACGACAAGCCACCATTACCTTGCGGAGGTTCCCTTAGTGGAGAAATCCTCGCCACCACGTTTTAAGTTTTTAACTTCTAGGAGATCCAGAAGGTTTTGGTGGATGATCTTTATTGTTTATTGTTGGTAAAGTATAATTTTCTTATTTGGTGGACAAGGGAAATAAAGCCAGCACAACAATGGCCCTGTAACTGTATGCAAGAACGATTCCTGATTGAATCAGGGCTTTAAACTTGCCGGGCTTGTATGAAGTAAGAGGAAGCGGAGAGCGGCTTTAAACAGGAGCTGGACGCTGCTCGCTAGTTCACTAGTTTGCATTTTTTTGCTGATTTAAAACTGGACTATATTCCTTTTTGAAAGGAGATTTGGACTAAGGTTATTAGACTTATTTTCACTTTTCTCTCTTTTTCCCCCCTTTCGACAAAGTTTGGATTGGGACTGGTTTGGAGAGCGTGTATTTGTTTGTAGAGTTCGGCGCTGTTTGGCGAGAACAAATTGTGTTTGGAGAGTGGGGAGGAAAGGATCCCTTTGGGAAAAGAGATTTGAGGTGCCTGGTGTGAGCTGGTCTTCAACGTAGAAGTCCTGGGAGAGAAAAACATTGGGTATTTTATAAGAGGAGTTGGGAAGAAAAGGAACTCTTTTTTCTGTCCTTTTTTTTTTTCAGGCTGTGTGTGTTAAAGGTTGAATTAACACCATAGATTTGGACTTAAACTTTACTCAGACTTGGATTTAAAGTTAAAATTTTGATATAATATTAAGATCATAATTTGTTGTGGATTTCAATGTGGGTGTCCTGGTGGAGACATTTCACTTTTATTTTGTATTTAGTCCACTTCTGAATTGAGAGTCTTCTTGCTCTAGTAAAGAACAGGGAGACAAGAAAGACGAAAGAGATAAGGAAGAAGCTATGAGCAGCGGTGGAGTGAGACAACAAGATCTTCAAGGACTAAGTAATTTCAAGGATATAGTGAAGAACTAAGTTAACCCTTGCGATACCACAACCCTGTATATAGAAGTAAGACTCAATTACTGTAATTGATTGAAGTGTGCCATCTTGTGGTGAAACTAAGTGAAAGTAAACTGAGGAATATGTGTAGTTGGTGATAAATATATGTAAATGGGCAAAAGTGAATTTTAAGGGTTCAAGAGACAAAAAAATAAAATAAAATAAAATAAAGAAATAATAAAGAAAAAATAAATAAATAAATAAGGGGGAAGAGAAAGAAGGGGAAAAGAAAAAAAGGGAAAAAAAGTCAAATAGTGGTATATGATGAGTTAGAGTGTATTTGTCTATATTTAAGTATATTTAAGTACCAAGAGGATATATTCAACACCTTTAAGGAGGTAAAAAGTGGTATAAGGGAAAAGGTTTATCTAAATAGAGTGGTGTTCTTTTATTACACCTAATTATAAGTTTAATTGGGTATATTTTGTAGCATTGACTGAGTCTTATATTTGATTCTACCTAATTAAGGGGTATTAGTGTTGTAATAACCTTTTTCTTGCAAATTGGATTTCACATTGAGAGTATATAATAGAAAGAATAGATTTTGCATAGATATTGGTACAGATAATCACAGAGTCTGTATGTGCTGAATTTATGCTATAGAATTGTATGGTATTGAGTTGTACTAAAATATTGGTGTGTTAACCACATTGTCAACTCGGTTAATTCGAGTCAAGTTAGCTAGACAAATCAAGTAGTAAAAATGGCATCAGGAACTAGAAAAGCAACTTCTGTTAAACAGCAACTGCAGGCAAAACCTTCGTTGGAGGAACAACCGAAAGTTTCTGAGTTTTCAGCGTCAATTATAGAGGAGATCAGAAAGTTGAGATCAGAATTCAAGAATGATATGAAAAGTATGGTAAGTGATATAAAGGAAGTGAAGAGAGAAATGGGAAATGTTGAACAGACACTAGAAAGTATAATGACAGAAGTAAAGAGTATTCACAAGAAACTGGATGAATTACAAGAAAGAACAGCGAAGTTGGAAAAAGAAACTCCATTGATGGGAAAACAGATTGATAAGATTGAGCAACAAAATAAAAATATTGAAGTCAAATTTTGAAATAAATGTATAAAAATTAGAGGACTGAGAGAGATCCAGGGAGAAGATTTATACACGAGAGTGACCCCATATTTGGCAGATTACATTGGATGGAATACGGAGCAACTTGATTTAGAAATAGATAAAATGTTCCGAATTAATTTGTTTATAGCTAGAAAGAGAAAACTTCCACGGGATATCATAATTTATTTTTTAAGGGAAAGAGTCAAGGATTTGGTGATACGTCAGAGTTATGTAAGCAAATTGATGGTGGACCAGGATGAATTGCAAATTTTTAAAGATATCCCATCACAGATTTTGAAGAAAAGGAAAGATTATTTTTTTCTTACACAAGTGCTTAGGAGAAGCGGAGTAAATTATAGATGGTGTAAATTTGGGAAAGGGGGTCACTTTCATGTAAAAGAGAAGAAATTCACTTTAATACAGTCCAAAAAGCACAAGACTTCTTGAGAAAATAAAGAGGAACTAAGGAAGAGAAGGACAGAGGCGCAAGAATGTGGGGAAAAAGAGGGAAGAGTAACAGAGGAAGGAAAAAAAAGAAAGAAATTTGGGAAGAGGGAAGTGAATTGGAAGAGAGGATTGATTTGGAGAAGAAAGAGATTTGGAGAAAGAAGAGGAGGAAGACGATAAAGGAGAAGAAGGAGAAGAAGACCAGGGGGAAGCCAGGATTAAGTTAAGTTAGAGAGGAGGAGAGAAAAAGGGGGGGAAGGGAAAGGATGGGGTGGTAACTTAATTTAAAAAGGAATGAATGCAGTAGGAAGAGGAAAAGGATATTCAAACATTTAGAAAAAACGAAAGTAGATCTAATTTGTTTACAGGAAACACACATTGGGGAAAGACTTGAAATATGTAAAAAACCCCCAGATTAGGACAGGATTTCTCATCGTCAATTACAAAGAAAAAAAAAGGTGTGACAATGTATGTGAATCAAATATACAGCAAAGGAAATTTCAGAGATAATCGAGATATTATGATTGGTGTAGAGGTTGAAATGACGGGAAAAAAGTTTCTGGTGGTGGGAATTTATGGTCCGCGGGAAAAATAAAGCGACATTTTATGAAAATTTGACTAAGAGATTATTGGATTATGACTACCAAGAGCTACTTTTTTTGGGTGATGGAATGGGGTAATTGACTCCTAACTAGATAGGACACTGAAAAAAAAAGGAAAAACTAAAAAGGGAAATTGCCGAAATCATTTAATCACCTAATGAATTTAACTTCGACAATAGACGTATGGAGATATTTATATGGAAATGCTAGAGAGTACACCTATTATTCTGAGGTGCATAAAACGTGGTCACGAATTGATATGGTTTTGACTTAAGATGTTATGTAATCAGGTAAAAAAGATGGAGATTCTTCCAAGACTGCTATCCGATCATTGTCCCATAGTGTTGACTATACAAGAAAGGAGTAGAGAATACACAGGGGTATTAAAAGATGATCTTTTGAGAGATGAAAAAATAGTGGAAAAGATAAGACAAGAGATGAAATTCTTCTTTAAGGAGAACAGGGGAAAAGAAACTTCAATTAAAACCATCTGGGATGCAGGAAAAGCAGTAATAAGGGGACTATTTTTGGAGCAAGAACTTTTAAAAAAAAGGCAAGAAAATTGAAAATGGAAAAGTTATGTTAATTTTAGGGAAAAAAAAGGGCTAAAAAAAACCCAAAAAATGGAAAGTTGTTGAGGGAATTAAGATTTTACAAAAACAAATAGCTTTGGAGGATAGGATAGAGATAAAAAAGAAGTTAAAATATACCAGACAAAAATTTTCGAACATCCCAATAAGGTAGGTAAATGGTTGGCTTTCAGACTGAAAAAAAAAAGAAAAAAGATTAATTTTGGGGATTTGGAAAGGAGATAAGGTTTATGAGATCAGAAGAAAATCAAAGAATTATTTAAAGATTATTATAAGCAGTTGTTTAGTGATGCGAGTGATTCAGAGGATTACATTAAAAAGTAAAAGGATTTGGAAAAAACTAATTTAGATAAAAAAGAGGAAAAAAGAGAGGAATTAAATAAATCAATTACAAAAATGGAGATAAAATTGGCGATACAGAGATTGAAAATTGGGAAAGCACCAGGCCCAATGGTTTTATCGCTAAGTTTTATAAGGATTTTAGGAAGAATTGATGAATCCTATTCATCAATTATTTAATGAACTAGATAGGACTAATAAATCAATTTCATGGGAAGAAGCAACTATTTCTTTAATTCCTAAAGAAGGCAAAGATCAACAAGAGGTTAAAAATTATAGAGCGATATCTTTGTTAAATATAGATTATAAGTTGTTTGCGTCTATCCTGGCGGAGAGATTAAAAAAGATTTTAGAACTCGAATACATGAGGATCAGAATGGCTTCCTGCCAGGAAGATCTATAAAAGATAATATTAGAGTAATTTTGGATACAATTGAATTTTATCATAGACATAATGAAAGAAAGTTGGGTTTAAATTTTTTGGGAATGCCAAAAAGGCTTTTGACAACGTGAAATGGAGATTTATAGAAGAGGTGTTAGTAAAGATAAATACGGGAATAAATTTGTTAACTGGGTTAAAATGATAAACAGAAACCAAACGGGGAGAATAGTAATTAATGGAGAAAAGACGAAAGATTTGAAATAAAAAAAGGTATAGACAAGGTTGTCCTTTGTCTCCGTTAATTTTCATTTTGATTGTTGAAATATTGAATACCAAGATAAGCGGGATAAGAGATAAAAGGAATTAGAATTGGAAATCAGTCATATAAAGTAAGGGCATTTGCAGACGATTTATGATTATGTTGGATGATCCTAGAGAAAGTATTAGAAAGGTGATTGAAGTAGTAGAAGATTTCGGGTCAGTATCAGGGTTTTAAAATTAACTTGGATAAGACAATGATTTTGATGAAGAACATTCCAAATAGAAGAAGAGGAGATTAGAGAAATAACGAAGTTTAAAGTAACGAAGAAAGTGAGATATTTGGGGATTAATATTTTGGGCAATAATATGGATTTGTTCGATATCAACTATAAAAAAGTTTGGGGTGAAATAAAACAAGACTTATATAGATGGTCTAAACATTATCCTTATTAGCAGGATAGCAACAATTAAAATGAATATTTTTCCCAAAATGACTTTTTTATTTCAGAATTTGCTGATTATTTCTAATGAAATACCCTTTTAAAAACTGGGAGAGGATTTATCTAAGTTCATATGGAATGCTAAGAAACCAAGAATAAGATGGAAAATATTAAAGGATGTACAAGAAAGAGGGGGAATTGGACTTCCAGATTTAAGATTATATTTTTTAGCCAGTTGTCTTTGTTGGGTAGCAGATTGTATAAAATTAGAAAATACCAGGTTGTTAAAAATTGAGGGAGTTGATCTCTTCTTTGGCTGGCATGCCTATTTTGGTGACAAAAAAAAAGATGACTAGGGAGTTTAACAATCATTTTTTTAAAGGGAAACCACTGTTTAAGACTTGGTTGCAATATAGATACAGATTGTATGATAAAATTCCACAATGGGTGTCAGCACACGAGGCTTTTTTCAGAAGAGAAACCACACTTAGATAGATGGTTAAAATAAAAGATTTATTAAAGGTCAAGGGGAAAGTGTGATTTGGAAAAGTAAAGATGAATTGGCTGATTTGGGTGTATCATCTTATTGGACTACAAAGACAACTGGGGGAGAGGTTTAAAAAAATAAAATTATTGGGATTGAAGTGAGAGGGAAAGAATTTGATAAATTACTTAAACCGGGGGTAGATTATTTTATGGGGAAAGTATACAAAATGTTGTTGAATTGGCAGATGGAAGAGGAGATAGTGAAAGAGAATATGACAAAATGGGCAAGAAATTTGGGACGTGCCATTCCCCTGCAGAATTGGGAAAATTCCTGGAAGGAGGTAAAGAAATACTGCTTTGACGAATATAAAAGAAAATTATTATAAGATGTTCTTCCGGGGGTATTGTACACCTGTGCAAATATGAAAATGAGTAAGAATGGTAAAGATACTGCTGGAAATGTCCCGGGAAAGGATTTTTTCCCCCTTTGGTGGTCATGTATAAAAGCAAAAGCTTTTTGGAAATATACACGAGTGTATTGAAAAGGCATTACATTCTAATTTTCCTATGATTCCGGAGATATACTTATTGAACATAATTGAAGACAACTATTTTAAGAAAAGTGCAGAGAGAAAAATGTTAATATACATGGTGACAGCAGCCAGATTGGTCTATGCTCGATTCTGGAAGTCTAAGGAAATACCCCGAAAAGAAATTGGCTATGGAAACTATTGTTTTGGGAAATGGAGAACTACTTTAGAATTAGGGGCAACCAAGAAACAAACAGAAGAGGAATGGAGTCTAGTGAAACCCCTCTGGGGAAAAACCCTTGGGGTGAAAGGAGCTAAAAGAGGGTTTGTAAAAAAAATTCGGGAGATGACAATGTAAATGAACAATATAGCTATTTAATAGAGAGAGTGGTATGTAATAAGGTATATTAAGAAGAGTTGGTGGTTTATAATAAGGTAGATTGGTCCACAAATAATGGGAAGATAAATAAGGGAAGGTGGGTATGAATTTATAAAAAATTTGAAGGAATGATTTTGTTTGGAAAGATTGTAAATGAGATAACATTAAGAAATAAGGTGTGTTTTATGTATACTTGATTGTTCTTCTGTTTTTGTTGGAATAAAAATAAATAAATAAATAAATAAAAACCCCAACCCTAAACCTAACTGTAACCCTAACCGTGGACCTAACACTAGCCTTAACCCTAACCACAAACCTTGCTCCAACCCTAACCCTAACGCTAAAAATGGCCCTAACCCTTCTTGACTGTAACACTAACCCTAAACATACCCCACACCTAAAACTTCCGAACCCTAACTTTAACCCTAGCCATAACACTAAACCTAACCCAACCCTAGCCACTACCCTAACTCTAGCCCTAAAGCTAGACCTAAATCTAGCCTAATCCGAATCCGAACCTTCCCCCTCCCTAATCCTAGCCCTAACACTAGAACTAACGCTAATAGTAAAATTAACCCTAGCAATAACCCACCCTAACCCTAACCTTAACCCTAACCCTACCCTTAGCACTAGCCCTAACGGTAAGCCTAACCCTAGCCCCAAACCTATCCCCAGCCCTAACCCTAGCCCTAAAACTAGCCCCAAATCCCAAAACTAACCCTAACCCGAACCATAACTCTAACCCTAACCGTAAACCTAGGCCTAAGCCTAAACCTTAGCCTAACCCTAAACCTAAACCTAGACCTAACCCCAACCTTAACCCTAGCCTTAGCTTTAACCCTTCCCCTAACCCTAGCCCAGCTCCCAACCCCCGCCCTAACATTAACGCTAACCCTAACCCTAGTCCTAACCATAAGCCTAGCCCTAACCCTAGCCCTAATTAACCCTAACAGTAAAAACAACCGTAACCCTAGCCCTTACATAACCCTATCCCTAACCCTAACCCTAACCCTATCCCTAACATTTGCCCTATCACTAACTGAACTTGCCCAAACCCTAACCCTAGCCCTAACTCTAGACCTAACCGTAGCTCTAAACCTAATGTTAACCCTAAGCCGACCCCAACCCTAAACCTAACCCTAGCCCTAACACTAGCGCTAACTATAACCACAATCTTAGCCCCAACCCTAACCCTAGCCCTAACCCAAGCCTTCACACTAGCTCTATCCCTAACACTAACCCTATCCCTATCCCTAGATATAAACCTTCCCTAAACCCAACCAACCCTAACCATAACCCTAAACCTAATCCTAACCCTAGAAACAACCCTAACCCTAACCCTAGTCCTAACCCTAGACCTAATGCTAGCCCTAATCGTAAACCTAGTACTAACCCTAACCATAACCCTAACCCCAACCCTAATAGTAGCCCTAAAACTAGCCCAATTTTCCCAACCCTAACCCAAACCCCTTCCCCCTAACTCTAGCCCTAACCAAAAGCTTAGCCCTAACCCTACCCCCAACCCAAGCCCTAACACTAGATATAAACCTTCCCCAACCCTAACTCTAACCTTAACACTATCCCTAAACCTAAAGATAACCCTAACTCAAACCCTAACCACAAACCTAACCCTAACCATAGAACTAACCCTATCGTAAACCGAATCCTAACCCTAGCCCCAACCCAAACACTGGCCTTAACCCTAGAAATAAATCTAACCCTACCCCCTAAACCTTACATTAGCCCCAGTACTAACCCTAACACAAACCCAACCCTAACCCTAGCCCTACCCTAGACACTAGCCCTAATGCTAAACCTAAACCTAAATTTAGCCCTTAACGCTACCCCCAAAACCCAAAACCTCTCACTAACCCTAACCCTAATCCATGCCCAAACCCCTAGCACTAACATTAACCCTAATCCTAGCCCCAACCCTTTGGGGCTAAACTTTACAATACCCCAAAAACCCAAACCCCCTACCCCAACCCTAACCCTAACTATAACCCAAACCCTACCCCTTAACCCTAGAACTAACCCTAACTTTTAACCCAACCCGAACCCCTTTAAAAACCCTAGCCCAAAACTAGCCCACCCCAACTCTAACCCTAACCCTACCCCCCAATTTTCTGAACCATAAGCCTAACCCTAGCCCTAATTCTAAATTTGAGAACTAGCCCTAGAACTAACCATAACCCTATTTTCAAAGGAGGAGGTTGTGCTTTTTACAGCTCCTCAATCCCTTTTCAGCAAAACACTGGATTCTGTTGAATCCAGTGAAATTGCTCAACCTCACTAATTGGGGTAGGCAGTGGAACCCTTCGGGCATAGGGGAGCCCAAAAATAGAACCTCAAAAGAAGAATTTTGGGGGGTTTTGGGGGGAAAAATCAATTAACCCCCAGGAAAATTTGCAGAGACTTCACAGCAAGCAATGACTTCCCAGGAAAGGAAAGAGAAAGAAACTGAAAAAGTGTTTGAAACTGGCAAGCAAGGACAACAACACTGTGAGTACTGTGGATTCTGAAACTAAAAAAGGGATTTGGGGTTAGATTTGGCTTTTTTACTGCCAAGGAAATATTAGAAACTCCAGGGAAGGAGGTTTTCCCAGGGAAAAAGCTGCAAAGAAGAAGGGGGGGAAATTGTTTCAGTCAGCTCTAAAAAAACAGGGGTGGCAGACATGGCAGAAATGGAAACTGCCTGTAGGGGCAGCACAAACTTACTGCAACGAAAATTAAAAGTGGATTCTGGGCTCCAGAAAGATATCCGGGAAAAAAGAAGACATTAAAGGGTTTCCAAGGAACAGCCTTTTTCTGCAAAAAAGTCAGACAGCTATTTAGGAAACAAACAAACTCAGCCAGCAAAACTGAAAGTAAACTCGGGGCTGCTAAAACCTTGTAACCATGGAAACAGGCCGGGAGGGGGGGGGAGGAAAAACCCTGGGTTTGGCTACCGCTGAAAACTTTTTGCAGGATTTCTTTTTCTTTGATCAATATAAAGAAACATATTGTTTGAATACAGAAAAACTGGGAAAGTTTTTAGGACTGTTGGAGGAATCTACCAAAGAGTTTGAATTAGAAACTGTTTTCACAGAACCAGAGGAAACCACAGAATTTTTCCCAGGGGGACTTTTTTTTGAGAGAAATGCAAAACAGAGCATACTTGGATGTGAATTCGATCAGAGAGGCCCTCCAGGAGTTAAATGATTATGTAGGAGCCTGTTGAGGAAGTCAGTGGGGGAAAGAAAGCAAGAGGAGTATGAATCCCTTTTAAATACTGTAACTAGCATCAATGAGCAGAATGAAGAAGTTAGGAAAGATCTCAGGTTTATAAAGAAAGGAAAGGACTTTTATTAGACCAATTTGTTTTGAAAAACAAAGAGGGGAAAAGCAAAGAAAATACAAAGATCAGGAGAGACAGGGAGCCAAAGCTTCACAGTAGAAAGTTTCTAGCTGAAATTTTTTTAATACAAGTAGAGATCGCTTCCCACTCAAACCGGGGAATTTTCAGAAAAAAACTGTGTCCTGTGAGCCTATTCAAAAAAAGCACCAAAGCCCCAATTTCTCCTCCTCACTGCTGCTTTCCACCCGGGCTCTCGTTGCTAGCAAGCAGAGAAGAAATGCCAGAGCACTCCATGCCACTCTCCCTTTGCTCTTGGAAGGAGGGCCCCTCCAGTCTCTCCACTTCCTCACTTTCAGATTGATTTGTAAGTTTTATTGGGTTGAAGGGGGGTTTCCCCGCAAGCTGCCCCAAACAAGCCTCCTTCTTTTTGTCTCTTCTGGCTTGCAAGGATGTACATGCTTTCTTTTGTAGGGATAAACAGGATACAGTTCCCTGGTTTAAGGGGGAGCAATCCCTACTTATATTCAAACCCTCTTCAGCTAATAACTTTCTCTGTGAAGCTTTGGCTCCCTGTCTCCTTTGATCTTTCTATTTTTTTTGCTTTTCTCCTTGTTGCATTATGTGGATGCATAAGGGAACTCCTTGCTCCACAAATTTCTCACAGCTCGTGTGTGTGTGTGTGTGAGAAAGCAAACTGTTACAAACCTGTTGTTATGGCTAGCCAGTTCCATGGGAAACTTTTCCTCAGCGTTATCAGCTTGTCCGGAACTGGCACACAGCTGCGATCATCATGTGTTTTTGCTACATGACATGTTATGGTTTGGGAACTTTTTATTCACGCTTGTTGTCGTGAGGTGAAGGTGCCTACAGCATGTTTACTGCATATCATATAAACCCCATGCCTTGTGAAAAAAAGCCTCGGGTTCTTGTTCTTTTTCTTTGCACTCTGTTGCTGATCTGCCATGATGTTCCAAATAGTTTTTGTTTCTGTAACTTGGGCTTCTTGAATTTTTTTTACTAATAAACGTAGTCAATCTGCTAGTATGACCTCAGCAGTGTTTTGTTACTTGCTACGTGAAGCAGGCATGAAGTCTAAAGCAAGCAGGAGTTTTTATTTCTTTTTATCAGCAGGATTTTTGACCCCTTTTTTGCAACATGGTAGCAGAGGATGGTTTGCGAGCCATCGACCTTGTTTTGAGTCCTGCTTTAAGTTATGCCTGCTGAGGAGTGTTTTTGAATAAGTTTTTAGCGGGTTTACCATGGCTAATAGTGCCGGGGGGTTTTGCCCCTTGTGAAGCTCAACGGGTCAAACTACCTTGCATGGTCAGCGAAGAATGGAAAAATATACGCAGGCCGAGGGTCTGTGGGGGAAGGTTTTTACTGACCCTGTTTCATTGCAAGGTACAGCAGCTCAGATTCAGGCTGAAACCTAGACGAGCCATGTCTATGCTCTTCCTGGCTGTGGAAGATGACCAGCTCACGCACATCAGGGCCCTTTAAATACCCCACATCAAGGATGGGTCAAACAAGAATACATCTCAGTGAATCTGGAGCAGCAAAGTATGCTTTGTCTCATAGACTTTACAATCCCAAAATGGACCCCAGGCACCTCGATGAGAGAGCATCTGACAGTTTTTTCAGAGCTGTTTTCATCACTCCGAGAGAGAGGCAAAGTTTTGCCTGAGAGTGACAGGGTATTCTGTTTTTGAATTCCCTTGATGCTTCCGGGGAAATAGTCGTTTCTTCACTCCAGTCCGTGCCAGAAAGGGTTTTACTGTCTCCATGGGTTCTGCCCGGCTGATGGAGGAAGAAGACAAGCGAGCCAGGAATGCGGCACCTCCCACACAGGCTTCAGCGGCAGAAGCCTGCTCCGGAAAAGAAAAAGTCTTCAGCTGCTGATCCAGTGAGGAGGGGCTGGTGCATGCCCATGCTGCCCGGAGATGTTTTCGCTGTGGATCTGCTTCACACCTAGGCGTGATTGCCCACTTCTGAAGCAAGGGGAGCAAAGTACCAGTAGAGCCAGTTTCCGAGGTTCCAGAAATAGATGGAACAAAGCAGGTCGTGCCGGGGGACGGTTGCGTGTTGCTGTAGCTGTTTCTGAAGGCCCCCAAAAGATGCAGAAGTCCCAGACCCAGCCTGGCTCCTGGACAGCGGGTGTTCCCACATCTCGTCAATTCAAAAGACTTGTTCAGTGACTTAAATTCTGCCAGTGTTTCAAAGGTAATTTTGGCAGATGGGACAAAAGCTGAGGTTTGTGGGGGAAGGGATTGCCTATGTCCCAGCACTTGATATGTGTTTGAAAAATGTTTTGTATGTGCCCTCTCTTGATTTCTGTCTGTTATCTGGGGGGCCCCTTACAGAATCTGGGTTTAAGGTTGAGTTCTGTGGAAAACAGGGCAAAGTGCTCAAAGATGGGGAGGTTTGTGCTGTGGCTACACGGGAAGAAAGGCTGTTCTTCCTTGAAACAAACATACTGTGTTTTAATGTGTATGCTAATACCCCACAACACCATGAATGCATTCATCTCATGCATCGTCGCATGGGGCATGCAAGTTTTCCAGTGTTAAAAAAGTTGGCAGGTTGCTGTAAAGGGCTTCTTTAAAAAGTTTTGTAGTGTGTTCCTTGATTGTGCAATTTGCAAGCAAACCAAGTCCAAGCAGCTGCCTGCATCACGGGTTAGTTCCCGTGTGCCAACTGCTCCATTTCAGTTGGTGCATTGTGACATTGTGGGGCCCCCTTCAGAAAACAATCACTCGGGGGGGGGTAGATATTTCTGTCTCTTCGTAGATGACTTTAGCAGGTACATTTTCTCCCTATGTTTTAAGCAAAAGTCTGATGTGTGTCAAGTCCTCAAGAATTGGTGTTCCCTGATTGAGAGGCAGTTTGGTTGCTCTCTTCAAAAGTTGCAAACTGATAGGGGAGCTGAATTCTTGTCAGAAAACATGCAACAGTGGTTCAAAAAGAAAGGGATCATTCACAGGACAACTGCCAGCTATTCTCCTAAAAAATGGAGTGACTGAGCGCAATGCAGGAGTCTTACGACTCTGATGCACAGTCTGCTAAAAAAATGCAGATCTGCCTCTGAGTTTTTTGGGGGGAAGCAGTTCTGACTGCCTGTTTCATACCCAATAGGCTCTGGAGTAGTGTAATCAATGCAACCCCCTATGAGTATCTGTATAATAAACAGCCTTCCATTGCTCACATGAAGGTGTTTGGGAGTTTTGCCTGGGTGCACATTCCCAAAAGTCAAAGGAAAAAAGGGGAACCAAAATCCCAGCGTCTGCGTTTTGTTGGTTATGAGAATTTTTGTAAAGGGTATCGCTTTCATGCTGGTGGTAATTCCTGTGTTGTGTCAAGAAATGCCTCCTTCGAGGAACACCAAAATGGGCACGTTTCAATCAGCGTTGAAATTCTTTCTTCCCCGGGGTCTAGCCAGCCTGCACCCGCCAGCTCAGCCCTCAGTCTCCGCTCCCAGGCCCTCGAGGGTTAAAAAAAGAGGAGAGAGACTGGCGAAGGGGGAGAGCTGTAAGCGATGTGGCTGAGTCTAGCACAGGGGGGGGAGGGGCGAAAGTATTCAGTTAAAAGGTCACGAAGTGCTGAGGAGGGGGAAGGCACCCCACAGAGTCAACCCGTCCTCAGAAGATAAAAAGAAAAACAAAAGGCACCCCCCCGTCGTTTCCCTGACGCTCAGGGGAGTCCGTGTGTGTGCAGCTGTAGCTTCTGAACCGGAAAGTTTTGCTTCTCTTGAAAAATTGCCTGAGCAACAAGCTCAGCCCTGGTGGGATGCCATGCAAAGTGAGATGGATTCAATTGCTCAGCACAATGTGTATTCTCTGTGTAAATTACCCAAAGGTGTGAAACCAATTGACAGTAAATGGGTTCCCAAACTAAAGACCTCTGCTGATGGGCAGGTGAAATATAAAGCACGTCTAATCGCAAGAGGGTGTTTTCAAAGCGACGCCACTTTCGACCAAATATTCAGTCCCACAAACAAAAAAGCAGTCTATTAAAATTTGGGTTTTTTCCCTAGCAGCTCAAATGAATGCTGTGCTGACACACTTTGATATTACTACTGCCTATCTCAATGCTGATTTGGAAGAAGAGGTTTACATGCTTCAACCTGATGGGTTTGAAGTTGAAGGAAAAGAGTTTTTACGTTTGGAAACTAAAGGGGGCTCTTTATGGTCTGAAACAATCAGCCAGATGTTGGGAAAGTTTGTTTACACAATGCTCTGCAGGCGTGTGGTTTCAAACAAAGTGTTGCTGATCCCTGTGTATATGTCCAGGGGAAAAGGGGAAAAATTTAGAAATTTCCTTGCCTATGTGGATGATTTGTGTTTAGTTTCTGCTACACAAAATCAAGCACAAGTGTTTGAGAATGAACTGGGAAAAAATTTCCAAAAAAATTGGGTCCAGTTCAAAACTTTCTGGGAATTGAAGTACAACAAGTCAAAAATGGTTTTCTGCTGTGTCAGAAACAAAAGATTGTAAAGTTGTTAGAAAAATGCAACATGACTGACTGCAAGGCTGTAAAAACGCCTATGGTATCTGGGTTTATGAAAAACATCGGTGATGAAATGTTTCCTGACATACATCTGTATCAATCTGTCATCGGGAGTCTCTTTTATTACAAGTACCTGCCGCCCTGATATTGCACTGAGTGTAAACATTTTGGGCAGAGCGTGTGCTAAGCCTACCCAGTATCATTGGCAAGGTGTGAAAAAAGTGCTTAGGTACCTGAAAGGTTCTTTGGAGTATTGTTTGTGTATTTTTCCCAAAGAACAGCCTACATTGGTGTGTTACTCTGATAGTGATTTTGCAGAAGATGTGTCAGATGCAAGAGCACATCTGGTTATGTTATCATTTACAGTGGAGTGGTTATTGATTGGAAAACTAGGAAACAAACATGTTTATCTTTGTCAACAATGGAGGCTGAGTACGTGAGTTTGTTTTACACTTGTACTAAATAGAGTTTCATACAGTTGTTAAAAGATCTGGAAGTCCATGTTCCACAACCAGTACAAAAAATTTGCGATTCACAAGCCTGTATTCACATGGCAAGTTCTGACAGAACTTCCTCTCGCTCAAAGCACATTGACATTAAGTTTCACAATGTAAAGTTGTTTTTGGATGGGAAAGGATCTCTCACTTATGTGCCTTAGGGAATTAACTTGGGTTTATGTGTTTACTAAACCACTATCTGCTAGACATTTGGTCAGCTTGTAAGTAAACTGGGGTTGACAAAGCTTCCAATCCAAAGTGGCTAAACATGTGACTAAAAATTTTTCCCCCAAGGAGTAGGGGAGTGTTGCATTATGTGGATGCATAATGGACTCCTTGCTCCACAAATTTCTCACAGCTCGGGGGTGTGTGTGTGTGTGAGAAAGCAAACTGTTACAAACCTGTTGTTATGGCTAGCCAGTTCCATGGGAAACTTTTCCTCAGCGTTATCAGCTTGTCCGGAACTGGCACACAGCTGCGATCATCATATGTGTTTTTGCTACATGACATGTTATGGCTATGAACTTGTTACTCACGCTTGTTGTCGTGAGGTGAAGGTGCCTACAGCATGTTTTTTGCATATCATATAAACCCCATGCCTTGTGTAAAAGTCTCTCTGTTCTCTGTTCTTTTCTCTTTGCACTCTGTTGCTGATCTGCCATGATGTTCGGCAGAATAGATTTTGTTTCTGTAACTTAGGCTGTCTTGAGATTCTTTTTTACTAATAAACGTAGTCAATCTGCTAGTATGACCTCAGCAGTGTTTTGTTACTTGCTACGTGAAGCAGGCATGAAGTCTAAAGCAAGCAGGAGTTTTTATTTCTTTTTATCAGCAGGAGTTTCTCCAATTCCCGTTTTGCAACACCCCCTTTTTTTTTTCTAAAGGAAATTTCTTTAATAAAAATCCTTTCCTCTTTATAAACCTGCAGATCTTCCTAACTTCTTCATTCTGCTCATTAATGCTAGCCATTTAACTCTTGGAGGTCCCCTCTGATCAAATCCACCCCCAAGTATGCTCTGTTTTGCATTTCTCTCAAATAAAAGTCCCTCTGCAAAAAATTTTGTGGCTGCCTCTGGTTCTGTTTCTTTATGCTGGGTCAAAAAAAAGAAATCCTGCAAAAAGTTTTTAAATAGCCAGACCCAGGGTTTTTCCTCCCCACTCCTCCTGTTTTTCCCTGGTTACAGCAGGCTTTAGCAGCCCAGAGTTTACTTTCAGTTTTGTGGCTGAGTTTGTTTGTTTTCCCAAATGGCTGTCTGACTCTTTTTGCAGCACAAAGTTTGTTCCTTGGGGATTTTGAATGTCTTCTTTTTCCTGGATATCTTTCTGGAGCCCAGAATCCATTTTTAATTCTCCTTGCAGTACGTTTGTGCTGCCCTTACAGGCAGTTTCTGTTTCTGCCATGGCTGCCACGCCCTGTTCTTTCAGAGCTGACTGAAAAATTCCTCCCCCCCTTCTTCTTTGCAAACTTTTTCCTTGTAAAACCTCCTTCCCTGGAGTTTCTAATATTTCCTTGGCACTACAAGAAGCCAGTCTAGCCCCCCAAAACCCTTCCCGGGTTTTAAAATCCACAGTACTCACAGTCTGTTTGTTGTTGCTTGCCAGTTTCAAACACTCTTCAGTTTCTTTCTCTTTCCTTTCCTTTGGGGAAACCATTGCTTGCTGTAAAGTCTCTGCAAGTTTTTGGGGGCTATTTATTTTCCCCCAAAACCCCCCAGAATACTTTTTTTGAGGCTCCATTCTTGACTCTCCAGATGCCTGAAGGGTTTCACTTCCTACCCCAATTAGTGAGGTTGCAGGATTTTTACTGGATTCTTTCCTTTTTCCCGGGAAGCCATAGCTTGCTGTAAAGTCTCTGCAAGTTTTCCTGAGGGCTGAGTTTGATTTCCAAAAAACCCCTCAAAATTTTTTTTCCAGGTTTGATTCTTGACTCTCTTGATGCCTGAAGGGTTCCACTGCCTACCCCCAAAATTTGTGGGGTTGCAGCATTTTCACTGGATTCAGGAGAATCCACTTTTTTGCTGAAAGGTATTGAGGAGCTGTAACAAGCACAACCTCTTCCTTTGAAAACAGGGCTAGGGTTAGGGTTAGGGCTAACAATTTTTGGGGTAGGGCTTGGGTTAGGGGGTAGAGTTAGGGTTCATGCTAGGGTTAAGGTTAGAGTTAGGGTAAGGGTTTGGGTTAGGGTTAGGGGTTTGGTTTACTGTTGGGGCTAGGGTTAGGGTTGGGGTTTGCTAGTGTTAAGGCTAGGGATAGGGTTAGGGCCAGGGTTAGGTTTCGGGTTTGGGCTAGATTTAAGGCTTGGTTTGGGGTTATGGCTAGGGTTAGGGGGGGGAGTTAGGGCTAGGCTTATGTCGAGGGTTAGGGTTTTGGCTAGGGTTAGGGTTAATTTTGGAGTTAGCGTTTGGGCAAGGGTAGGTCTAGAGTTAGGGTTAGGGCTAGAGTTAGAGTTAGGGTAGGGGTACAATTGTGGTTAGGGTTAGGGCCAGTGTTAGGGCTAGGGTTAAGGATCAGGTTAGGTTTAGCCTTTGGGTTAAGGTTAGGTTTTGAGCTACTGTTAGTTCTAGGGTTTGGGTTAGGGCTAGGGTTAGTGTAGGGTAAATTTTTGGGCTAGGGTTAGGGTTAAGGCTAGCGTAGTTTTAAGGCTAGGGATAGGGCTTGATTAGTGTTAGTGTTAGTTATACAGTTGGGGTTAGGGTTAGGGATAGGGCTAAAGGTTATGGTTAGGAATTCGTTAGGGTTAGGGTAAAGTCTTGGGGGTTTTGTTAGGAGTAGGGTTGGGGCTAGGACTAGAGTTAGGTTATACTAGTGTTAGGTCTAAGGGTTAGAATTAGGGTTTGCTTTGGGTTATCATCAGTGTTAGCGGTCGGGCTAGGGTTAGGATTGGGGCTAGGGTTTATTTATTTCTAGGGTTAGGGTAGGTTTAGGCTTAGAGCTAGGGTTAGGGCTAGAATTATGCTAAGTGTTAGGGCTAGTGTTAAGGCTAGGGTTAGGATTTGGGCTCTTGTTAGGGTTAGATCAAGGGTTAAGGCTAGAGTTAGGGTTAGGGCTAGGGTTAAGGTTGGGGCTAGGGAGAGTTTTAGGGATAGAGTTAGGGCGGTGTTAGGCTTAGCATTAGGGTTAGGGTTAGGTTTAGAGCTACTGTTAGGTCTAGGGTTAGGGCTAAGGTTAGCATTGGGGCTTGGGTTAGGGTTAGCTAATGTTAGGGCTAGGCTTAGGGCTAGTTCTACCGTTAGGGCTAGGGTTAAGGTTTTGGCTAGGGTTAGGTTAGGATAGGGTGGGTTCGGGTTCGGGTTCGGGTTGAGGCTAGGTCTGGGGTTAGCACTAGGTTTAGTGCTAGGGTTAGGGGAGGTGCTAGGGTTAGGGTTAGTTCTAGTTTTAGGGCTAGGGTTAGGTTTCAGGTTCGGGTTATGCACAGTGTTAGAGTTCAGGCTAGGTTTAGGATTGGCGCTAGGGCTAGGTTTAGTTCTCTGGTTAGGGTTAGGGTTACGGATAGGGCTAGGCTTAGGGTTAAGATTAGGTCTAGTTTTATGGTTAGGCCTAGGGGTAGTGTTAGGGTTAGAGTTATGGTTAGTTCTAAGGTTAGGGCTAGGATTCGGTTTAGGGCTAGGGTTAGGGTTAGGGCTAACATTAGGCTTAGGGTTAGGATTAGGGTTAGGGTTGAGATAGGGGTTAGGGTTTGGGCGAGAGCTAGTTTTGGGGCTAGGGTTAGGGTTACGGTTAGGGCTAGGGTTAGGGTTGGCTCTAGGGTTAGGTCTAGGCTTCCAGTTAGGGTTAAGTCTAGGTCTTGGTTTAAACTAAGGTTAGTGTTAGGGTTCGGGTTAGGTCTAGGTTTTGGATTAGGGTTAGGGTTAGGATTTGTGCTAGGGTTAAGGCTATGGTTAGGTTTAGCTATAGGGTTAGGGTTAGATTTAGGGTTAGGATTAGTGCTAGGGTTAGTTTTACGGTTACGGTTAATTCTAAGGTTAGGGCAAGGATTAGGGTTATGGCTAGAGTTAGAATTGGGTGTAGGGCCAGGTAAGGTAGGGTTAGGACTGAGTTAGGGGTTGTGGGTAGGGAT
>CAOLHI010006187.1:0-62506 GCA_948474755.1 Ctenosaura bakeri
GATTTATTTATTGTCGATAATGTATTACATGTAAATTGGCTGGATTATCCTTTTTCATTTTATCTTATCTTATCTTATTTTTTCATTTTTGTGCAATGGCTGGCTGCTAAAATGCAATAAACTTGAACTTGTAACTTGTTAGGTGTAGGGATAGGTTAGGGCTAGGACTAAGGTTAGGGGTAGGAGTAGGGGTTAGGGTTATGGTAAATTCCAGGGTTAGGGCTAGGGTTATGAGTTGGGCTAGGGTTAGGTTTACAGTTAGGACTGGAGTCAAGCTTAGATTTAGGTCAAGGTTTAGGCTTAGTGTTAGAGCTGGGGTTAGGGTTAGGTTTAGGGCTAGGGTTAGGGTTAGAGTTAGTGTTAGGATAAGGGCTAGGGATAGTGTTAGGATTAGGGTTAGGTCTAGGTTTAGGGCTAGTGTTAGGGTTCGGGTTAGGGATAGGGTTAGGGTTAGGGATAGGGTTAGGGCTAGGATTAGGGCTAGGGCTCGGGTTTCGGTTAGGGTTAGAGTTAGGGTTACGGCTGGGTTAGGGTTAGGGTTAGGTGTAGGGTTAGGTTTTGAGCTAGGTTTAGGATTAGGGCTAGGGCTACGGTTAGGGCTAGGTTTAGGGTTGGGGTTAGCGTCAGGGCTAGAGTTAGGATTAGGGATAGGGATAGGGTTAGGGTTAGGGCTAGGGGTAGGGTTAGAGTTAGGGTTAGGGTTAGTGTTAGGGCTAGGCTTAGGGTTAGGGCTAAGGCTAGGGTTAGGGTTAGGGCTAGGGCTAGGGCTAGGGCTAGGGTTAGGGCTAGGGTAAGGCTAAGGTTAGGGATAGGGATAGGGATAGGGATAGGGTTAGGGTTAGCATTAGGGCTAGGATTAGGGTTAGGACTAGGGCTACGGTTAGGGCTAGGGTTAGCGTCAGGGATAGAGTTAGGGTTAGGGCTAGGGCTAGGGTTAGGGTTAGGGCTAGGGGTAGGGATAGAGTTAGGGCTAGGCTTAGGGTTAGAGCTAGGGCTAGAGTTAGAGCTAGGGTAAGGCTAGGGTTAGGGATAGGTACAGGGTTAGGGTTAAGGTGAGCGCTAGGGTTAGATCTAGGGCTAGGGTTAGGGTTAGGGTTACGGTTAAGGGAAAGGTTAGGTTTAGGCTTAGGGCTATGGTTCGGTTTAGGGTTAGGGCTACGGTTAGGGATAGGGTTAGGGTTAGGGCTATGATTAGATTTAGGATTAGGGCTAGGGTTATAGTTAGGCTTAGGGTTTTGGTTACGGCTAGGGTTAGGGCTAGGGTTAGCGTTAGGGTGAGACCTAGAATTAGAGCTAGGGTTATGGTTAGGGTAAGGGTTAAAGTTAGGGTTAGGGCTAGGTTTACAGCTAATGTTAGGGTTAGAGTTAGGGCTAGGGTAAGTTCTAGGTTTAGGTCTACCGTTAGGGTTGGGTCTAGAATTAGGCTTAACATTAGAGCTAGTGTTAAGTCTAGGGTTAGTGTTAGTGTTAGGCTTAAGGCTAGAGCTTGATTACAGCTAGGGTTAGGGTTAGGGCTAGCATTAGCGATCACGCTAGGGTTAGGGTTAGGGTTTAGTGCTAGGGTCAAGACTAGTATTAGGCCTTGGTTTAGAATTAGGGCTTGGGGCTAGGGCTAGATTTACTGTTGCGGATAAGATTGGGGTTAAGGTTAGGGCTAGGGTTAGGGCTAGGTTTAGGGTCAGTGTAAGCACTAGGGCTAGGGTTAGGGTTAGGGGTTGAGTTAAGACTAGGGTTAGGGTTATGGTTTGGGCTAGGGTTAGGGCAAGGGTTTTGGCTAGGGTTAATGTAAGGGTTACTATTAGGGTTCTGGTTAGGGCTAGGGTTACAGTTAGGGATAGTGTTAGGGTTAGGGCTAGGGTTATGTTAGATTTAGGGCTAGGGTTAGGTTTAGGTTTAGGGTTAGTGTTAGGCCTAGGGTTTCATTTAGGATTACGTTTATGGCTATGGTTACATTTAGGGGTGGGGTTAGGGTTATGTTTAGGCCTAGAGTTATGGTTAGGGCTAGGGTTAGAACTAGGGTTAGGGCTAGGGCTAGGGTTAGGGTTAGGGTTAGGCTTTGGACTAGGGTTAGGTTTAGGGCTAGCGCTAGGGTTAGGGTTAGGTTTAGGGCTAGTGTTAGGGTTAGAGTTAGGGCTAGGGTTAGGGCCATAGTTAGGTTTAGGGTTAGGGCTTGGGTTAGATCTTGGGTTATGGTTAGGGGTACGGTTAGGTTTAGGACTAGGAGTATGTTTAGGGATAGGGTTAGGGTTAGAGTTAGGACCAGGAATAGGTTTAGGGCTAGGTTTAATATTAGGGATAGGGATAGGGTTAGGGCTAAGGTTACGGTTACTGCTAGGGTTAGGGTTACGGCTAGGGTTAGGGATAGGTTTAGGGTTAGGGTAAATTCAAATTGGTACTTATGATTAGGGTTAGGATTAGGCTAGGGGCAGGTTTACAGCGGGGGTTAGGGCTGGGAATAGGGTTAGGGTTAGGGTGAGATCTAGAATTAGAGCTAGGGTTATGGTTAGGGTTAGGGGTATCGCTAGGGTGGGGTTTAAATTTTTGGGCCAGTGTTAGTTCTAGAGTTACGCCTAGGGTTAGGCTTAGCGTTAGGGCTAGAGTTAAGGTTAGCGATAGTGTTAGGGGAAAGCCTCTAGTTAGTGTTGGTGTTGCGGCTATACTAGGTTAATTTTAGGGTTAGGGCTAGGTGTAGGGGTAGAGTGGGGTTAGGGCTATGGTTAGGGGTAGGAGTAGGGATTAGAGTTATGTTAATTCCAGGATTAGGGCTGGGTTCAATTAGGGCTAGGGATAGGTTTTCAGTTAGGACTGGAGTTAGGCTTAGATTTAGGGCTTGGTTTAGGCTTAGTGTTGAGTGGGGTAGGTTTACGGTTAAGGCTAGGGTTTGGGTTAAGGCCATGGTTGAGTTAGGGTTAGGTCTAGAGTTAATCTAGGATTAGGGTTAGGGTAAGTGTTAGGGGTTGGGTTTGGGCTAGTGTTAGGGCTGGGTTTGGGGTTTTCTAGGGTTAGGGCTAGAGGTAGGGTTAGGGTTGCTTTTGGGGACTAGGGTTAGGGTTACAGCTAGTGTTACTCCTAGGGATAGGGTTGGGTTTTAGGGTTAGGGTTAGGGTTAGGGTTAGGCCTAGGGTAAGTTCTGGGTTTTAGGTAGGTTTTAACGTTGGTTAGAGCTAGGGTGAGGTCTACGGTTACAGCTAAGTGTTAGAGTTGGAGCTAGGGCTAGGTTAGTGCTATTGTTAGGGGCAGTGTTAGATTTAGGTGTAAGGTTATGGTTAGGGTTCGTGTTATGCCTAGTGTAGGAGTCCTCCATGTTTGTTGTTTTAGGATAGCAGTAGCCTGGGGAAATAGTGATAGTAGGCTGTTAACTTTCCCAGGTGCCAACCATTCCTTTTCCGGCTGGAATTTCAAAGGAACCATTTGGCATGATGACGTTCGCCCTTTTTAAAATATCTCAGGTGAAACTTCTTTTTAAGTGTAAGGCGGGGGGAAAGCATTCCATTCTCGAGCTTTAACGTCTGATAGACAGTATCTTTCACTATGTTTCAATAAATCTTCTACTAAAGTTTATTGCTACGTTTGAGGGTGAATCTGTTCCTGACAGAAAGCTCGAATTTTTTTTCCCTAAAATGCATCAAGTAGTGGATCAGTTAATTACTGAAAAAAACGGGGATTGCAGAATCTGATGGAACTGCAGAACTGAAGCGTCCATGGATACCAAGGCAAATTTACAGCTAGCGAGGCTATGGAAACCCCCACAAGCGGCCAAACCGGGGTTGGGGAGAGAAGCCGCTTATGTCGGTAAGACAACGCAGAAGGGCTGCTAGATGGGACACATACCAAAGACCTTTCCTTTCTGGCGGAAATGGCACGAATGGAAACAGAACTGGAGAGAAAAGATAGGAGATCTCGAACTCAAGACCATGTTACGTGAGATGAGCATCCGTCCCTCGCAGACATTGAGAACACCAGCACACAAACCACGAGCGGCTGTGCCAGCGGCAGGCACCCCTGGTCCGCCCCCGCAACCAGCAGGGCCTCCAGCGCCACCGCTACTCAGAAACGTGGGAGACCTGAAAGCGTCCTTCAACGGGAAGGGTGAGAAACTCTCTTTCTTTATGACTATGGCAAATAATTTCATGGTCGATCATGGCCACCTCTTTCGGGGGATGCAGCCCGAAATTAATCCTAGCCAGAGAATGAAAGGACTGGCAGCTGACTGGGTAGCGAACCTATATGACACCCGCGCCCCCGAAACCGAAAATCTGCAGCTCTTCATGAACCATTTGCGTGAACGGTTTGAAGACCCCCCTTACTAGAAAAAACTAAATATCAATAAAAAAAATGAAACAAGGAGGAAGACGTGGGAACATATTGCGTGAATTTAGAAACCTGGCCACCAAAGTGCAGTGGAATGATAGTTTTTATGAGTTATACAAAGATGGACTAGACCCTGATATCTTACACGGGTGCCTAATGCAGGCCAACCCACAAACCCTGCTAGGTTGGATCAACTCACTGAAGTGGAGGGTATAACCCACACTGTTCAGTTGAACCGACAACGACAAGACTTAACAAAACGACAACCTCGCCGCCCCACCTTCCTCAATGTTGAGGAACGAAACAAACGCCTCCGTTTGGGCATGTGTTTCACCTGTGGGAAACCGGGTCACCTTGCCAACAACTGCACCAGTAACCAAGCCACGGTGGGGACTAAAGGGCACGAGCGCCCCAGGAATAAAAAATCTACACGTCAGACAACGGCCATCAAACAACCGCTCAGACGCACTCTAAGGACCCTGCAGCAGCGACAGGAGACTCCGCTCCCGACGGTGAAACCTCTTCTTCGTATTCCTCGGACACAGATGGGGATTCTGAACCCGACGGTGGCGGTTTGAAAGCAGCGGGAACAGCTGTAAGTCTCCTAAAATTCCCCATTTCTATACCACGGTTACGATTACTGGCGGGATGGGCCTTCATGTCATGGGCCTAATTCCCCTTTGGGTGCTCCAGAAGTTTGTTACACCCCAAATTGGCCAAGACCCTTAAAACTCTATATGAGCCTTTGAAACGCCCCCTCAAGTTAACTCAAATGGATGGGACCTCAATGACTGGAGGAGCAATAAGCGAAATACCATGCCCACCCATTCCAAATGGACCAAAATAATTATAGCATGCGGTTCCTAGTTCCCAAGGCGGTGCAGTTCGAATTGGTCTTGGGAATCGACTGGCTCCGTAAATATAATCCCCAAATAGACTGGACCGCTGGCACTCTATCCTCTTCCGGGGAGTTCCCCATTGGCCATGAAGAATTGCAAAAAATTTCCCTTTCGCATACCGTGATTTACAAAAGGCCTTTATAGAGGGAGGCTAAAAATTCCCCCCCACACTGAATTTGACTGAAAATTGGAATTGATTGACGGAGCCTCGCTGCCTAAACCAAAAATTTACCCCATGAGCCAGCAAGAACCCTTGCCCTCAAAAAGTTCCTTAAAAAAATTTGGCTCGTGGCTTTATCAAGCCTTCTACAGCCCCTACGGGATCCTGTCTTCTTCCAAAAGAGAAAAGATCCCGGAGCGGTCCGAGGCTTATTAACTACTCTGCTATTAACCAGGTTATCTCTTCCAATTTTTACCCATTCCCCTATACGGACCGTTTTAGACCATCTTGTTCAAGGAAAATATTTCATAAGCTTGATCTTAAAGAACATTTCATGGGATTCGGATGGCCCCAGACTCTGAATGGCTCACCACCTTTGCAACCCCACGGGGGAAATTTTTAAAATGGAGGTTCCCCCTTTGGATTACAATCTGGACCATCTGTGTTTCAGTTTTTTTGAACACCATTTTCCACGACTTATTGTATCAGGGGGTTCTGATTTATTTGGATGACATTTTAATTTATGCAGACTCCATGGAATCTCATGTATCATTGGTTCGGGAAGTGCTTCGACGGCTATAGATAAAAACCTCGTAGTTAATTTTAATGAAATTTTAACCCCCAAACCTTTGATTACTTGGGTTAAGGATTCAAGATTGTTCACTTAAAATGGACCCTTCGAAAATTAACTCTATTTTGAAAGGCCCGCCCCCAAAAACTTTGAAGCAACTGCAGCAATTTCTTGGCTTTGCAAACTTTTACCGGAACTTTTCGAGGATTTTGCAGCCATAGCGCTTCCGCTTACTAACCTGTTACGGAAACCTAAAGGCGAATCTACATGTAAGTCGCACAAACTTCGTTGGTCCCCTGAATGTCACGGCGTTTGAACATTTAAAAATTTAAATTCACTACAGAGCCATTGCTACTTTTCCCCACAGTGCAAAGCAATTCATTGTGCAAACGGATGCTTCTGACTTTGCCATGGCTGCTGTTCTTTTGCAACATGACTCTGAGGGAGCACTCAAGCCTTGTGCTTTATTTTAAAGAAATTTTCTCATCAACAAGCTAATTGGCCATTTGGGAGAAAAAAGCCAAGGCTATTCATTTTGCGCTGACCACTTGGCGACATTTACTTGAAGGGGCCCGACTCCCCTTTGAAGTCTGGACTATCAAGAAATTTGCAAGCCTTGCAGTCGGTTAAGAAACTCTCCCCTAAGCAGGCGAGATGGGTAATTTTTGAGGTTCCGGTTTAAAAATTTTTTTCAAACCTGGCCGTTCCAACCAATTGGGGCCCCCATCTCGACTTCCCTGTTTTGAGGGACCTTCTGCTACGTCCCCCCCCCCCAAAGCCTTATTTCCTGCCTCCTCCCTGGCTTCTCAAGTAACTACTCGCACATTAGCAAAAACAAGGCTTTTGCCTCCTCCCTTGTGACTCCGCTCTCCCATGCTATCGTTCATGCAGCGCATGCCGACTCATGGTTTCCCCCCAAATAAGGACAAAATTGAGTGGGTTGACAAACTCCCTTCTATGGGACCAAGGTCTACGTCCCCCCTGCTGCCCGTGAGCATGTACTTCATCGTCATCACGATTCCAAACCTGCTGGACATTTTGGGTTTTTGAAAACATTGCATGCGATTCGCCGCCTTTTTTGGTGGCCTGGACTAAACTCCTCCGTGCAAACTTACATTAAACAGTGTGCACTTAACGTTTCTAAATCGCCCACATCTAAGCCTCAAGGGCTCCTACAACCTCTGCCTGCTCCTTGTAGCCCCTGGTCGGTTATCGCATGGGGAACGTTTTCCCCCCCTCTTCACATGGCTTTCATGTTATTTGGGTTGTTACTGATCACTTTTCCAAGCAATGTCATTTTGTTCCTCTAAAAAAGTACCCAATTTAACACTTGCTGACCTTTCGTTCATCATGTATGGAAACTTCACGGACTACCTTCGGTATCATTTTGGACAGGGATCCTTTTTACTTCCAAGTTTTGGACCTGCCTCTTGAAAACCCTGGGGAAACACTCAGAAACTCAGCAGTGTTATCACCCCCAAACAATGGCCAATCTGAGCGTGCTAACAAATCTCTTGAACAATTTCTTAGGTGCTTTGTTTCTGAAAACCAGAACGATTGGGTTTCGTTCTCCCGTTTGCTGAGTTTGCTGTAAAACCCTGCTGTTATGCTTCTCTGGGGGAACCCCCGTTTGAAAAAGTTTACGGCTTTCTTCCTTCTCCTTTCCCCCCCCCTCACCCCCCTTCCTCTGCTCCTCCTTCTGTTTCTGCTTGGGTCTCTAAATTTTCGGGCATTTGGAAATCCGTTTTATGCTATAGCGTCTGCAAAAAACTTTAAAAAACTTTGCCGACCGCAAACGGCAGCCTAACCCCCTTACAAACCCGGGGATCTGGTCTTTTTTCCTCTAAGACCTTTTTTCCCACTTCTCCTTTAAAAACTTTCCCCTCATTTCTCGGTCCTTTTCCTGTGAAAAGAGCTATTAACGATGTTTCTTTTGAATGGATCTCCCTTCTTCCCTCAAGGCAATTCATCCTGTCTTTCATTCCAGTTTTGTGAAAAAGCCCCCTTTGCTGGATTCTTCGCCGACTATGTCCCCAACGCCCCATTGACTTTGTTTTTATGAGGGTTTTTTATTTTGTTGTTCTGTAATATTTTACTTGTTTTGCGTATCTATATGTATATGAATTTTTTTTTAAAAAAAGTGGGGCAGGATGTCAGGGTTCCCTGTTTGTTGTTTTAGGATAGCGTAGCCTGGGGGAAAAAGTGATAGTAGGCTGTTAACTTTCCCAGGTGCCAACCATTCCTTTCCGGCTGGAATTTCAAAGGAACCATTTGGCATGATGACGTTCATCCTTTTACAACTATCTCAGGTGAAACTTGCTGTTTAAGTGTAAGGCGGGGGAAAGCATTCCATTCTCGAGCTTTAACGTCTGATAGACAGTATCATTCACTATGTTTCAATAAATCTTCTACTAAAGTTTATTGCTACGTTTGAGGGTGAATCTGTTCCTGACACCTAGGGTTAGGGTTAGGGCTGGGGTGGGGTTAGGTTTAACGCCAGCGTTAGGTCTAATGTTAGTATTAGGGTTAGGGCTAGAGCTAGGACTAGGACTAGGTTTAGAGCTAGGTTTAGGTTTAAGGCTATGGTTAGGGCTAGGACTATGGTTAAAGCTAGGGTTATTGCTAGGGTTAGGATAAGGCCAAGGTTTATTGTTGGGCCGAGGGTTGGGATTAGTTCTAGGTTTAGGGTTATATTTACCGTTAGGGCTAGGGTTACGGTTAGGGTAGGAGGTTAGGGTTGGGGCTATTTCTAGGATTAAATCTAGGGTTAGGACTAGGGTTAAGATTCGGGCTAGGCTTACATCTAGGGTTAGTTCTGGGGTTAAAATTAGGGCTCAGGATATCCCTAGGATTAGGGCTATTGTTAACTTTAGGTTTAAGGGTAGGGTTAGGACAATTGTTAGTGTTAGGATTAGTGTTAGTTCTATGGCTAGGGCTAGGGTTAAGATTCCGGCTAGACTTACATCTAGGGTTAGTTTTGCAGTAAAAATAAGGGTTCTGGATAGCCCTAGGGTTAGGGCTATCGTGAGGTTTAGGGTTAGGGGTAGGGTTAGGACAAGTGGTAGTGTTAGGATTAGTTTTAGTTCTAGGGTTAGATCTAGGACTAGAGTTAGGTCTAGGGGTAGCGTTAGGGCTATGGTTAGGCTTAGCGTTAGGGATAGTGTTAAGGCTAGGCTTCGTGTTAGGTATCAAGTTAGTGTTTCGGTTTCGGCTAGGGTCAGGGCGAGTGTTAGGGTAACTCTACTGTTAGAAATAGGGTTAGGGTTAGGGGTTGGGATTGGGATTGGAACTGGGGTTAGGTTTCGGGTTAGGGTTATGACTAGGGTTAGGGTTAGGTTAGGGTTACGGCTAGGGTTAGGGTTAGGGTTACGGTTAGGGTTATGGTTAGGAGTAGGGTTACGGTTAGGGTTAGAGTTAGGGTTACGTCTAGGGTTAGGTTTAGATTTAGGGCTAGGATTAGGGTTAGGGTTAGGTCTAGGGTTAGGGTTAGGGTTTCGTTTAGGCTTATGGTTAGGGATAGGATTACATTTAGGGCTGGAGTTAGGGTTAGGGCTAGGGTTAGGGTTAGGGCCAGGGTTAGAGCTAAGGCTAGGATTAGGGTGAGTGTTAGGGTTAGGGCTAGAGCTAGGTGTACAGCTTGGGTTAGGGTTGGTTTTAGTACTAGATTTAGGGTCAGGGCTATGGTTAGTAGTAGGGTCAGTTTTAGGATTAGTGTTAGCTCTAGGGTTAGGGCTAGGGTTAAGATTCGGGCTAGACTTACATCTAGTGTTAGTTCTCCAGCTAAAATTAGGGTTCAGGATAGCCCTAGGTTTAGAGCTATTTTGACTTTTCTTGTTAGGGCTAGGGTTAGGACTAGCATTAGAGTTAGGGTTAGGGTTAGCATTAGGGGTAGGGTTAGTGTTAGTGTTAGGGCTAGGGCTAAGGTTAGGGCTAGGATTAGGGTTAGGGCTAGGGTTAGTGTTAAGGTTAGGGTTAGTGTTAGGGCTAGGTTTAGGGTTGGGATAGGGTGAAGGTTAAGGCTAAGGTTAGGGTTAGGGTTAGGACTAGGGTTAAGGTCAGGGTTTGGGCTAGGGTTAGGGCTAGGGTTAGGGTTAGGTTTTGGGCTAGGGTTAGGGTTAGGGCTAGGGTTAGGCCTAGGGTTAGGGTTAGGGTTATGGTTAGGGCTAGGTTAACGGTTAGGCCTAAAGTTAGGGTTAGGGCTAGGTTTAGGGCTTCGGTTAGGGTCAGGGTTAGGGCTAGGGCTTCGGTTAGGTCTAGGGTAGGGGTTAGGGTTAGTGATATGTTTAGGGTTAGTGCTAGTGTTAGGGGTAGGTTTAGATTTAGGTGTAAGGTCATAGTTAGAGTTCTAGTTAGAGTTACGTTATTTTTAGGGCTAGGGTTAGGGTTGATTTTGGTACTAGGGTTAGGGTTGTGGCTTGTGTTACTGCTAGTGATAGGGTTAGGGTTATCTTTAGGTTTCGCGTTAGTGTCAGGGCTAGGGTAAGTTCTAGGTTTAGGGCTACGGTTAGGGTTGGGTCTGGAGTTAAGCTTAACATTAGGGCTAGTGTTAAGTCTTGGGGTAGGGTTATTGTTAGGGTTACGGGTAGAGCTATAGTTACAGCTAGGGTTAAGGTTAGGCCTAGTGATAGAGATAGGGCTTCGGTTAGGGTTAGGGCTTAATGCTAGGGTCAGGACAAGTATTAGGCCTTGGTCTAGGATTAGGGCTTTGGGCTAGGGTTAGGGCCAAGGTTAGGGCCAGGTTTAGGGCTAGAGTTAGAGTTGCCGTTGGGGATAGGATTGGGGTTAGGATTAGGGATAGTTTTAATGCTAGGTTTAGGGTTAGGGATGGGGTAAGGTTAGAGGTAGGGTTTGTCTTGGTTCAGGGCAAGGGTTAGGCTTGGTGCTGGGGTTAGGCGTAGCGTTAAGGCTAGTGTTATGGCCAGGGTTATGGCTAGGGTTCAGGTTCGGGCTAGGGTTAGGGTTAAGGTAGGTTTCAAGTTTGGTGCTTAAGCTAGGGTGAGGTCTACGGTTACAGCTAGGGTTAAGGCTAGTGTTACGGTTAGAATTAGGGCTAGGGTTAGGGTTAGGGTTACTGTTACGGCTAGGGTTAGTGTTAGGGTTTTGTTTAGGGTTACGGTTAGGGCTAGGGTTACATTTAGGGCTAGAGTTAGGGTCAGGGCTAGGCTTAGGGTTAGTGTAAGCACTAAAGCTAGGGTTAGGTTTATGGTTCGAGTAAGGACTAGGGTTAGGGTTACGGTTTGGGCTAGTGTTAGGGTTATGGTTAGGGTTACGGTTAGGGCTAGAGTTAAGTTTAAGTAATTTATTTTTTTTTTTAGGTTTAAGTAATTTTATTAAAATTTTAACATCCTACAAACACATTTGCTTATTACAAATTCAAATTCAAATTAAAAGTGGAATAACAAATTAACAAATTAACAAATTAACATTATTAAAACAGCATTTCAAAATATTACAAATTTTACAAAATATTACACTTCTTCAAAGAAAGTACAAAAAGTTATTAATATGACTATCATTTATAAGTGCATAACCTACACCTCAAGTTATGCCAGGTGTTGTTTTGCCAGCCATGGCCAGAACTCCTTCCATCTCTTTGAAGACATCCTGCCTCTTTCTGTTTCACTTAGAGTTTTTATTTTATTCGCTACAAACCGAACAGCAACGTTAACATCCGCTTTTGTCTGTGTAACTAACTCTTTTTTTCCTCTGGAAAACCAAAGCCAGCAAAATATATAAGTTAACCAGTCTTACGGTTGACCAGGGAACAACCCAGAACAAATTAAAAGCCTCCCGTTATGTCCTCTCTTCCTTTTCCCCCCAGGTATCGATGTGGTCCTCTGACTCTGGTTTCCGGCTCCAATCCAGACGCCATCACCTCCCAAGGCTGTCGTGCCAAGTCTGGCCAGTCAAGGGCGGCAGCTATCTTCTTCTAAGTTTCCTTGGCGGACGGGCAGCCCTTTTATAAAGTGCTCCGAAGTCTTCTTCGCTTGACTTCCGCTAACAGAGGCTTGTCTTTGACACAAAAGTCTAGGACATATTTGTTCTGTTTCCTTCAGCCACGGTTGGTTTCCTTTTAAATAATAGATTTGATGGTAGAATCTCATGAATGTCCCACAGCCCAAAAGGGGGATCCTCTGGTCCGTGAAACATTCATGTTCCGGGGCACTTCTTTTAAATATACAGACAAATGGTCCTTCTTGGCATTTTTTTCCAACTGTGGCTGAAAAAACACCACGTCCACCATTTCCCAGTATATGTAATGCTTCAAATCTCTCATAGATCCCCCTTTGGTCTTAAACCATCCCCAAGACCCCGTTTTGCTGAATCTGCCCATAGACCTCCCCGAGGAAGTCAGGGTCCACATGTCTCATTGTGGCTGTCACCCAGAAGGCACCGGTTCCTCTCTCCACCACTTCTCAGCCCAACTCTCCTTCACCCAATGTTCTGCAAAAAGAGCAACCCACCCCTCTAGGCCTGTCTGCTACAAAATCACTGGCTAAACTTTCCAAAGTTCTGGCTGAGAAAGCAGCCAGAAACTTTAGGCACAGTGCGGGTAGGTTAAGGCCTCCCTGTTCTGTTTTCCTAAAGGCCACCGCCCAAGGTAGGGGGAAAAACAGCCGTTCCCCAGAGAAATCGGAAAACCCGTTTTTCCGCTTCCTTCAGCAGGCTTTGTGGGGGTGGGTAGACTGCAGCCAAATTCAAAGCCAAGGGCATGAGGTAACTTTTGATGTACACTGCCTTCTGGTAAACATTCAATTTCCATGGTTTCCATTTCTCAAAATATTCCTTCATTTTCTCTAAAAGGCTGCCAATTCTTTTCCCACCCAATAGGTTTAAAGGAAAACCATAAACCTAACATTTTGTACTCCTCTAATTTCTCAACACTTTCATTTTCACATTGTGTCTCTTGTTTCATTGCTCCCATGTTAACTGGAGATAGAAATAAGTTTTCTTCTTCTCTAAAGAAAGAGATCAAATGGCTTTTCTGGAAATTAATCTGAGCCCCTGAAGCCCGCTCATAGCCTTCAAACACATTCAAAATTGAAACAATCTCTTCTCGATTGTTGACAAACAGAGAAATGTCATCTGTGTGGGCTGCAATTTCCCCTGCTAACCGAAACCTCCCTGGAAAAAGACACGATTCCCCCGCTGGGACGGGGAACTCTCAAACATGTGATCCTTTCCTCGGCTTGAATTTTGGGAGAGAACAGAATCTAAAAACAGTACATAGAGGAGGGAGCTTAAAGGACAGCCTTGCCTGACTCCTGAACTCACCCTAATTGGAGCCCCTCTTTGCCCATTGATCTGAGGGATCACTCGTGCCTTCAAATACAACAATTGAACATGCCTAACAAAATCAAGAGGGAGTCCCTTTCTTGCCAGGGCTTCCCACATAAAGGGATGGTGAACTAGATCAAAAGCCTTGGTTTCATCTAACAGCAATGTTTCCCCTTCCCATTTTCCTTTTCGGGCCAAATAAAATACCTCTCTAAACAAACACAGAGAATCCAACATAGAACGTCCCGGAACGGCGCTGGTTTGGGAAGCCAAAACAATTCTTGAAGCTAACTTGGTCAATCTGTTGTTTAAAACCTCTGCCAGTATTCTATAATCCACATTGGTTAAAACGATGGGCCGCCAATTTTGAGGCAAAGTCAAATCTCCTTGTTTGGGAAAGAAAATCAAAATACCTTCATAAAAGGAGTCAGTCAGGCTTTCCCTGGACAAGAGCTCATTTAAGACTCGGGTGAACGGAGGAACCACCCACCTAGCAAAAGTCTTGTAGAAACTCCATCCGAGTCCGTCCGGACCCGGAGCAGATTTGCTCCTTCCTTGCGCTATGACATCCTGAACTTCCTTTTCTGTCACAGGGGCCACCAGATCATCCCTGTCCTGCTGAGACAATCCTTGATACATCTTCTGTAATACAGTTTCAGGTATCTTATCAAAAAATCCCTCAATATCGTCTCTCCCTATATTCTGGCCCTCATATAATTCCCCATAGAAGTCCTGCATCACGCTCAGCATTCCTGCTGGGTCCAACCTCGCCGAGTCCTTCTCGCAATGCCTCAATCCTCCCATAACAATGGAAGCTTGGAGACTTCTAGCTCTAGCCCATTCTTCAATGTCCACCACTGCCCCTTTTGTTCCAAAATCTTGATAATTTTTTTTCTTCATTTTTTGTCTGATTTGAAAATCTCTAATAGCTCCTCTAGACCTCTCCAACAAATCCTGATTTACTGGGAACCCCTGGTTGACCTTCTGGTGACATTTCAGAAATTGATGTACTGCTACCTGATAAATTCTGCAGATCCTTCCTGTTGATGACGTATTCATAATGTTGACAGGTTTTCCTGATGACTTTTTTGGCTCGCTCCCACCAGTTTGACAATTCTCCAAATAAGATCCTCCAACGTCAGCAGGTTTGCTAAGACGGCCACAATTCCTTCCTTGCAAGCAGCGTTACGAATCGTCTTTGGGCGGAGCCTCCAGAGAGGTTTCCCTCTTTGGTGAAATTCACCCAAAGCCAATTCCATAGAAAGCATAACATGATCTGACCAGGGAGTGACTGACAGTTGACAATCTAGAATCTTTAAGTCTGCAGGGGCTCTAATCCTATCCAATCTACTAGCTCTGCCTTTTTGGTAACAAGTAAACTTCCCTCTTCCCGGTTGACCGTATTGATTGAAAAATGCCTTTTTACAGGGGAAAGGAAAGAATCCCAGCTGATTGTCCACTTCTAAGGCCTTATCTTTGAGATTGTGGTCTAACAAGAAACTCTCAAGGAGCCTTTCCTCAGGTGTTAAAATGGGTGATTTCTTCCCGCTATTCTCCCTAACCACATAATTCGAGTAATCTGATAATTTGCTCCTATTATTAAAGTCCCCTGCAATTAATAAATGTTTATAAGTGGAACAATACCCCTTCAAACGGGCCCAAAAAGATTTCTGCTGCGCTGCCGCTACGGGGGCGTAAAGGCCACAAAGCCGAAAACCTCCCTCCTTCCCATCCCTTAAAATCTCACCAGGCTAAAGTCAACAATCAACAACCTGCCAGGCAAGGCCTCCAGGACAAATTCGACATGGAGGTCCTGTCTCGCTTTAAACAAAACCGCCACGCCTGCCTGACCTTCCTCCCTGTGGACCAAACGGATGGTCCTTTTTTTTTTTACTTTTTTTATTATAAAAAAAACTTTATTAAAAAAAAAATTAACAATAATAACAAACAATCAGAATAAACAATTAGAATAAAAAATAAGAACATAATATATACATTACAAAACATTTAACTTAAATCACATCACACAAATTACAAACTAAAACATTCTAAATCACATACTATATCAAATTTCCTAATTACTTAGAAAATTATCTAAATTCTTCTTAAACTTCTTACTTCAATCTGAAAGTCTAATATTACTTCCACTATTTTCCATTGGTATTACTTATTTTTTAAAGAAATCTCCATAATCCTTAGTATAAGTCAAAACTCTATTTTTACCATTCCTGATTATACCATTAGTTTCTAAAATATTGCAGCATTTTTTCCCATTGTTTCACAAAGTTTTCCTTACTCTCCCCTCGTAATATACAAGTTAATTTATCCATTTGAACTGTGTCTATCAATTTCATCTCATAATCTTCTATCATCGGCATCTTATTAACTTTCCAATTGTAAGCCAAAACTAATCTTGCAGTTGTTATATAAAAAAGTTGCTTTCCTACCTTCCTTTCTAAGCTATCATCCCACATTGGCAATAAATATATCTCTGGAGCCATGTTGAACTTTATACTCAATATCAATTCAGTTCGTTTATGAATTTCTTTCCAATATTCTCTTACTACTTTGCAGGACCACCACATATGGTAAAAGAACTCATCTCCATCCTACACTTCCAACAATTATTAGAACATTCGTCATCATTGCTAACTTCTGTGGGGTCAAATACCAACGCAAATACATCTTATATACATTTTCTCTTAAATCTAAACACATCGTATGTTTGATAGTTCTAGACCAAAGTCTTTCCCATTGCTCTAACAAATTGAACAGAAAGTTCTGGGCCAATTTAACCATTGGCAATTTGATTACCTCATCTTCTGTGTACCATTTTAGTAAAATTTTATAAGTAATAGAGATAACCTTGGGCTCATCTGAAACAAGAATCTCATTTAACTCTTCTTCCTTTAACTGATAATTATTATTCTTGATATCATTCTTTAATTTCTCTCTTAACTGTCTATAAAGAAGCCAATGACATTTTAATCCCGCATTATTCATATCATGTTGAGACTTAATTTGAACTTGATTCTGTTTAATTTCTACCATATCTTTATATCTTATCCATTTGTCAAATAATATATTTTCTCTCTATAATATGCTTCATGCGGGAAACCCAAGTTGGGATTCTTAAACAAATTCTCAGGGCATATTTTCTCCAAACTTTAAATAAAGCTTTCCTTAAATAATGATTATTAAATTCTTTACTGTTTCTTTCTTTATTATACCACATATAAAAATGCCATCCTTGCCCCAATCCATCACCCTCATCTTCAACAGTTTTATATTGTCTAGCTTAATCCAATTCTGGATCCAATTAGTGCACACGAATGATAATATAGAATCAAATTTGGTAATGCTAGGCCCCCTCTCTCTTTCGTATCTACTAAAATTTTCATTTTAACTTTCTGTTTTCTCCCACCCCAAATAAATTTGCTAATTTCTTTCTGCCAATGTTTAATAACTTTATCATTCTGTATAATTGGGATAGTTTGAAATAAATATAATAGCTTTGGTAAAATCACCATCTTAACTGTGTTAATCTTCCCTAACCAAGATAAATTCAAATTATTCCAATTTCTTAAATTCCTTGTTATTTCATTCCACGTTTTCAAATAATTATTTTTATATCAATCAGAAACTTTATTTGTAAAAAAAATCCCAAATATTTAACTTTTGAAATCAAAGTAAAGCCTGTACTTTGTCTTAACTTGGTTTTTTCCATTTCAGTAATATTTTTAGTCAAAATCATGGTTTTTTCTTTATTAATCTTTAAACCGGAATATTTCCCAAATCTATTTAAAATATTTTTTAATTCACTGAAATCCCCATCTCCATATTCCAAAGTTAGCGCCACATCATCAGCAAACGCTTTCATTTTATATTCTTTATCCTATAATCTAAACCCTCTAATTCTATTATTCTTTCTAATATTTTGAATCAAAACCTCTATTACTAAGAGAAATAGCAATGGTGAGAGGGGGTTTGTGCATATTGCATTGAATATATTGCTTTCAACAATTAATAAAATTCACCCCTAATTGCATTTTGTAACAAATTTTTAACATAAACTTCCAATTAACAGTATCAAATGCTTTTTCAGTATCTAAAAATAATGCAACTAATTTTTTCTGAGGGTGATTTTCACAGAACTCTAAGATATTAATTATGTTCCTGATATTATCTCTAATATACCTACCCGGGAGAAATCCAGCTTGATCATCTGAAATTACTTCATTTAGCACAAGTTTCAATCTTTTCGCTAAAATTGCTGTAAATAATTTATAATCACAATTTAAAAGTGAAATTGGTCGATAATTTTTAATCTCTGTCGAATCTCTTCCTTCCTTATGAATTAAAGGGTATACTAGCCTTTTTCCACGAATTGGGGTATTTCCTTCTAAAGCCATCATTCATAATTTCTGTAATATTGGTGCTAATTCATTTTAAAATCTTTATAAAATTGAGAGATAAACCCATCCGGCCCTGGTGATTTCCCCACCTTCGCATTTTGGATTGCATCAATTACCTCTGATAAAATTAATGACATTTAACTTTTTTCGTTGCTATCCGTTAATACCATTAAATCCTGTTTTGCTATATATGTATCTATAAATTCATCCTGAAGATCTTGAGCTTTGTAAAGTGTTGTGTAGAAATTTGTTGCAATCTTTTGAATCTGCTGATAATCTGTGTATAAAGCTTCTCCACTTCCCTTTAAATTTTGTAATCAATGTCCTTTCCTTCTTCTCCTTTAACTTGGACACTAACCATCTTCCCCTTTTTTTCGCCCATTTGAAATAATACTGTTTAATGAAAATCAACCTTTCTTTTGAGTCTGTTTCTATCGTTGTCTCCAGTTGTTTTTGCAAATTTTAACTTCTTTCGGTATTTTCCAGCTTGATGGATTATTATTCAATTCATCTTCTTTCTTTTTTAACTTCTTCTAGTACCCAAAACTCTCTCTCTTTCTTCTATTAATTTCCGCATTACGTTGAATGAAAAACCCTCTTATCACCGCTTTAGCTGAATCCCATACTGTTGTGAATTTAACCTCTTTATCTAAATTTTCCTCAAAGATCTCTAGAACATTCCTAATTTTACTAACAAATTTTTCTTCTAATAACAATTTTCCCTTCATTCTCTAATTATACATATTTTCCATTCTATATCTCAAGACTAACACAATTGGGTTATGATCAGAAAATTTCCGTGGCCATATCTCTTGTTTATCAACCAGCCCCGCCAATGAGTTTGAGATTAAAAACATATCAATTCGTGACAAGGAGGCATGTGGCTCTGAATAAAAAGTATAATCTTTAGTTGATCCAAAATTTTAACTTCCAGGTATCCACTAAATCTAAATTTGACATCAGATTATCAAACGATTCTGGGAGTTTCCCTTGTTTCTCTTTTATTTCCTTCTTCGACTTCCTATCTAATTTTGGGTCTATCACCCCATTCCAATCTCCTAAACAAATTATCCTCTATATTCCAGATTCACAATTATCTTGTTTAATTCTTTATAAAATTCATCTTGTTTTTTATGTGGGCCATAGACACCAATTAATAATATTTTTTGGTTCTGCCAACTAATTTCAACTATTAAAAAACTACCCTCCTCATCCTTTAACAACTCTTTGGGGTGTAATTCAGGTTTAACATATAAAACAACTCCTCTTTTTTTTTTTTTTGAGTAGGGACTGCTACATAATCTTTGCCTAATTTCTTATTTCGTATCAGATAAGTTTTTTCTCTATTTAAACGGATTTCTTGAAGACACACAATATCTAACTTTTTTTTTTTTAATATAATAAAATATTTTCTTTCTTTTTTGGGGAGTTACAATACCCTTAACATTCCAAGAGAGAATTCTTAAGTACATTAAGAGGAGCACCAAAAGAGACTATTCAATTAACTTTTATCTTCCTCAGACTCTACACTCTCTTCTTCTTTTTTTTATAATATCATTTTATTAAAGTTTCACAATTAAAACAACAATATTATTATTGCTATTTCACATGAATTATCTCTTGAATCTTCCAAACTGATCTAGACTTCATTTCCAAAATCTCTTAACATTGTTATATCATTGTACTCCATTTTTCAGCCATTTTACACATTAGTACATAGCATTTCCATTACCATATTCCTGCTTCATGATATCTGCCGTAATCATCACAATGAAATTTTTCCACATATTACCATGAATTATAGACTTCTATCAAAGGTCACCCAGCAATCACCTACAATTTGCCATTCTTTCTGAATTTCATCATCTGATTTCCCTTTCAGTCTTTGAGAGACTATGTCAGCATTTTTATTTTCAATAAAGGTTCCCCACCATTGTTCTATTGTAGGTATTTGCTGTGTTTTCCATACCTTAGCGTATTCAATATGTGCAGTTGTTATCATATATAATAATATTCTCCAATATTTCTTTATATTCATACCGTCTACTAAATCTGTCATATTTAACAAATACAATTCAGGAGTCATAGGAAATTGTAGCTTTGTTATTTCGCAAATCCTGTTATGTATCTCAGTCCAATATTTCTTGACCTTTGGGCATGTCCACCACATATGATATATCGTACCCACCTCTTTTAAACATTTCCAACAAAGCCCGGTACCTGAATTGTAAATCTTTTGTAATTTATCTGGTGTCAAATACCATCTATAAAACATTTTATAATAGTTCTCTTTTAGATTCTGGGCAACCGTAAATTTGTTTGTCTTTTTCCAACTCTGCTCCCAAGAGTCCAGTTGAATTGTATGACCAATATTCTGTGCCCACGAGATCATTACTGCTTTAACCGTTTCTTCAAACTTCTCCTGGTGCAATATTTCCTGAGTGATTTGGGCTAGTAAATGAGGAGGGTTTTCAAAAAGTCGTTTTATCACTCCAACCTTCTCCTTTATTTCAATTCCATATGTCTTTAAATCCATCTGAAACCTTTCAGTTAACTGCCTGTAAGGAAACCAGTTTAAAACTGTTCCTTCTTGCTCCAACTTGTCTCTTGATTTAAGCTGAATACTATCCGATTTTGTCCTCTCAATTATGTCCTCATATCGAAGCCATTTTTCAGATTCAGTCCGTCTACCAAAGAAAGCTTCTTGAGGGGAGACCCAGGTGGGCAGCTGCCTAATGTTTCTAGACTTGTAATCTTCCCAAACTTTCAAAAGCAATTTCCTGATGTAATGGTTTGTGAAATCTTTATCTAATTTTGCTTTATCATAGAACATATAGGCATGCCAGCCCATCCTCAGATCTGCTCCCTCCAATGCCAGCATTCTGGCATCTTGTAAATCCATCCAGTCTTTTATCCATATAAAAGCCACGGCCTTGTAGTAAACCTGAAAATCAGGTAAACCCATTCCGCCTCGATTTTTATGATCTGTTAAAATGTTCCATTTAATCCTGGGTTTTTTCCCTTGCCATATAAACTTGGATATTTCTCTCTTCCATTGTAGAAAAGGTTTCTTATTCAAAATTACGGGAAGGTTTTGGAACAGAAAGTTCATCTTTGGTAGAACATTCATTTTGATTACTGCAATTCTCCCCAACATTGATAAATGTAACTTAGACCAGCTTTCCAAATCTTTAATTATCTCCTTCCATTTTTTTTCATAATTATTTGAATATAACTCATTATTTCTTCTGGCTATCCAAATTCCCAAATATTTAACTTTTTGTCCTCTCTTGAATCCCGTTTTTTGTACTATTTCCGTCTCTTCTCTCTCTCTCAAATTTTTAATTAAGAAATTTGTTTTTTCCACATTTATCTTAAATCCGGAGAACTCTCCATACTCTTAAATTATTTTAATCAATTTTCCAATGCCTCTACATGGGTCCTCCAAAAAACCACCAAATCATCTGTGAAGGCTTTCAATTTGTATTGACGTTTCTTAATTTGAACTCCTTTAATGTCATTGTCTTCTCTAATGGCATTATTTAATATTTCCAATGTCATAATAAATAGCAGAGGGGACAATGGACACCCTTGTCTAGTCCCCCTCTTCATTTCTATCAACTGTGTTCTTTCACCATTTATCAGAAGTCTGGCTTGTTGCTGTTTATAAATTGCTTCAATCCATGAGACAAATCTCTCTCCAGCCGACATTTGTTTACAAGTCATTATCATAAAAGGCCAGTTAATCATATCAAATGCTTTCTCAGCATCAAGAAATATCATCGCCATTTTCCGTTCATTATGTCTTTCATAATACTCTATTATATTTAAAACCGTTTGAATATTATTCCTCAACGATCTTTCTGGCAGAAACCCATTTTGATCTTCATTGATAATGTTGGACAACACCTTTTTAAATCTAACAGCAAGGATTGAAGCAAAAATCTTGTAGTCTACATTCAAAAGTGATATTGGCCTATAATTTTTCACATCAGTCAAATCTCTGCCTTCTTTGGGAATCAATACTACATTCGCTTCTTTCCAAGTGTCTGGTATTCCTTCCTTTACAATTTCATTTATTGTGCTTTGTAGAGGTATTGAAATCTCATGTTCCAGTATCTTATAATATCTATCAGTAAAGCCATCTGGACCTGGAGCCTTATCAGTCTTCGAATTCCGAATGGCCTCAACCACTTCCATCATTGAAATAGGTTTATTCAATATCAATCTTTGCTCATCATTGAACCTCATTTTATTCATTTTCTTCAAATATTCTTGAGTTCCTTGTTGATTTATCAACTTTGGGGCCTTACCCATCAGCTTAAGATAATATTTATAAAAAACTTGTTTTATGTCCTCCTGTTTTGTAATTTTTTTCTTTCCAATCACAATCTCCAATATAATATTCCTTGCCCTCCTTTTACGCAGCAAAGAGGCTAAAAACTTTGAAGGTTTGTTGGCTTGTTCAAAAAATTTGTATTTTGTTCTCTGCATCTGTTGCTCTATTTCATCTGCATTAAGTTGACTTAATTCAGCTTGATATAATTTCATCTGTAATCTAATCTGATGATTAGCCAGATTCTGTCTCATTTGTTTCTCGATCTCTTTCATCTTCTCCAAGATTAAGTCCTCTTTTTTTCTCTTCTCTTTCCTGATCTCAGCAGACCATCTAATGAAGTTTCCTCGCATAACAGCTTTACTTGCATCCCAGATAGTTTTCATTGACAACTCAGGTGCCATATTTTCAGCAAAGTAATTTGTTATCTCTCTTTTAGCTTTCTCTATATAGTTCTCCTTATTCCAAATCTCATCGTTCATTCTCCATGTTCTTTCTCTGTCTTTCAGCTGAATCTTAATTTGTATTGGATTATGGTCTGAACACAAATTCGGTAAAATGTCCATTTGTGTAATCTTCATCAATAATTGCTTAGATACCAACATCATGTCTATCCTTGACATCGATTTGTGTCAATCAGAATAGAATGTGTATCCTTCCAGTTGTCCATTCTTATATCTCCAAGTGTCATATAAATTTAAATTGTCCATCAGATTGAAGAAACTCTTAGGAAGTTTACCATTGTTTCGGGGGATCAATTTCTGATTTGATCTATCGATTAAAGGATTAATGACTCCGTTAAAATCCCCCACAAAAATAATATTTGTGTTTCCTGATTCATTTAAGTACTCCAATATCTGTTGCTGTATTTTGGGAAGAATTCCCCTTTAGCCCCATTCGGTGCATATATTCCCACTATTAAAAATTTGTCTTGTTTCAGAATCACTTCAACTCCTATATATCGACCATTTTTATCTTGGAAAATTTGACGCGCTTCGTATTTTGAATTCACATATATTAACACCCCCTTCTTCTTTTTATCGATCACAGATGCAAAGCAGGTTCCCAGTTTTGGATTTCTAACGTATTTAAGATCTTGAGTTTTAATTCTAGCCTCTTGAAGACTTATTATATCCAAATTTTGCTTCTCCAGATGATGAAAAATTTGTCTTCTTTTATATTCGGAGTTAAACCCCTTCATGTTCCACGAATATATCTTCAGATCCATTTTCTTTTCCAATTTTATTATGTTTTATATCTTATAACTTGACTTAGTCCTCCTGAAGAGCTCCCTCTAATTCCCCTTCTTCCTGTTCCCCATTCCACCCGATGCTCCTCCCTCTTCTAACAATGTCTGGCCTTCTCCAAGGTCTTCTTCTTCTTGTTGGAGTTGCAATCTTCCCTCTTCCATAGCAGTCTGCTCCTGTTCCTGATTTTTTTCCACCTCAGAAATATTTTTTGAAAGTTCATTCTTCAGTCTCTCCATCATCTCTTTTGCTTTGTGTACTGAATTAATCCAATATCTCCGTTGTCTGTGTGTAAATGACAAACCCTCAATTTTCTCCCATCGATAACTAATTTGAAGCTTAACCAAAAGATTTGCCAAAGGTTTGTATTCTTGTCTTTTCTTTAAAATCTGATAAGGAATGTCTTTAAAAATTTTAACGTCTTTATCTTCAATTTTCAAGGGTCCATCATAGCTTCTTTGAAGTACTCTATCTCTTATAATTGTCCTTGTAAAGATAATAATGATGTCTCTGAGTAGTTTCCTCTCTCTCGCCACTCTAGAGGACACCCTGAAAATTCTGTCAATATAACTCTCCATCTTCTCCCCATCAATGTCAATGAAATCAGCCAAAGCCGGAACTATAGTCTCTAACAAAATTTCCATAGAGGCCTCTGGAACACCTCTTAAACGCAGTGATCTCTCCCGATATCGCAACTCCTGTAAAGTGATCTGAACTTCATCCTCTTGTTGTCTCTCCTTAACCACTTTTCCTTTTCTACTTGTTTTACTTGCTGCTTTATCTCTTTATTATCTGTTTTTAGCTTTGTCACATCCATTGATATGCTTTCCAGTCTCTTCCCCAGTCTATCTATTTCTTGTTTCATATCTTCTCTCATCTCCTTCCTTGTTTCCTTTATATCACTTCGTAAATCTTCTCTCATACTTTTGAACTCTTCCCTCATTTGTAACATAAAGTCTTGTGATTTCTGGGGTATATCTACAGATGTTCTCCTAGTTGCTTGAGATGAAGTTGCCTGAAGAGTTGCCTGAGAAATAGTTGTTGACCTCGCTGGCTGCAGCAGCAGCCCTTTCTTGTTCTTTCTTTCTTGTTCTTTGATCCATATTTTACAAGTATTGATAATAATCAAAACAATCAAATATTTAAGTCAAACAGCCACAAGTTAAACAGAATCAATGCTATCCAACTCTTAGTATTTAAAACTCACAAAATAACAGTCCTACCCTAGAAAAAAATGGTTACTTCAACATACAAAATCGTATTGTAATATAATATACCTTAAGATGCTTAAACTCTAAAATCACATATCATTTCATTCCATTTCAATTCATTTCAATAGTTCAGTTCAGTTCAAGAACTTTGACCTTGAATTAAATCTACAGTAAATCTGAATTTTTCTATAGCAAACTATAAAGTAGTGCTATGCCAATCAAACTCTAATATTACGTACTTTCTATTTTATAATCAGACCATATACATTCTCATGTTCTTACAATATGTAAAATTCAAACATAAGTAACATAAGTATTGTTCCATTCAATATAAAATTAACACTGGTCTGTGCTTAGACCCAGGCCTCTCAGTTCCCCCTCCCTCCGAAGCTATGGTTTCACTTTCTGGATAGAGTTGCAATCACTTGTAAACCTGGTGATATCTAGAAGTCAAGCCGCTCTGCTGCGTGGGGGTGAGAAAGCCTTTTCTTCACAGCACAGCCATAACACAGCTCTCCCAAAAGTTTTTTTTTCTCAGTTGATTCTCAGTTAGTTCTCACAGCCAAGGCATCAAAAAAAAAAAACACACACACACACTACATCACGATTCTCCAGTTACAGTCCAAGGAAAAAGGAGAAAGAAAAAAAAAATTTTTTCCTAGAGGTCCAACTTCTTTATACTTGGAATTGTCTTTCAAACTTTAAACTTTATATTCCAATAGTAAAAAGGAGAGAACAAAACAAAACATAAAATTAAAAACAAGCCAATAGCCAAGTATTCAAAGTCACATTCCAACTCTCAGTTCAAATCAGTTCATCTTTACTTCCAAAATAGCATATAACAAAAGAAAAAAGTATTTATATATCCCATATCCTTATTCCATGTCAAATCCACTAAAGGCAATAGAAATCTCAAAAAAAGAAAAATATTGATAACCTAAATCTTTAATAAAATTCAGTCCAGTCTCTATACTTAATTGTATCAGATAGTCCTTCTGGAATTCAGGCATAAGGTCTTATATTCAGGCAAACTGTCTCCATCCCCCAAAAAAGAGAAAAATGCAAAAAAACAGAATTATTCCACACTTAAACTCATTGACAGCGAGGTCTCTTCACAGTAAGCTTCTGCCCACTGTTGCTAATACAGCAATAGTTGCAGTTTAACGAGAAAGGAAATCAAAGATCAGCCAGCGTACTGTTATGTTAATGTGTCTTCTCCTTTAAAAATCGGCGGCGGCGCTTGTGCCTGTCTGGCGTCCCTGTTAGGTCCATCGAGCTCTTCGGTCCTCTGGCATCTCTCGCCCCTGCTCTATTTTGCAGAGGCTTGACGCCAGATCGGAATCCCCCTTCGAGCCGTTCTGCACCCCCTTTACCGGGGGGGGTGTTTGCCGCTTCTCAGATGGAAGAAAAGCGGCTGGAAACCAACGGGGAACAGCACAGAGATCAGAGCTTCACTCCATGCTGCTGCTCGCGCGCGCCATGCAATGGAAGTCCTACACTCTCTTCTTTTTTTGATTCGTTTCCCATGCCTGCGTCCTCTTCCTCACTTCCTTGTTCTTGAGTAACTTCTCTCTTATTTTCAACTTGTCTATCTTTCTTTTCCTTCTCTTGATATGGTCCTTGTCTTGGTTGTTCTTTTGCATATCTTTTCATGAAAATTTTAGCTTCTTGGACTGTCTCAATCCTAATTTGTTTTCCTCAAAACCAAAAGCTGAGTCCATCTAATCTTCCCCACCGATATAATATATTTTGTGATTTCAAAAAATTAGTCAGAAATTTATATTCACTTCCTTTCCTTAAAATTCTTGATGGAACATCCTTATAGATATGAACTCTTGTCCTATCAATTATCAAATCAGTTTCTAAGCTCTTTTGTATCAATTCCTCTCTCATTTTTTTCTGAACCAACTGAATCATTATATCCTGTGGAAGTCTTCTCTCTCTTGCCGCTCTCGAATCAATCCTATAGATTTTATCTATTTCCCATTCCATTTTTTCTGTGGTGATGTTTAAATAATCTGCCAATGGGGGAATTAACCTTTCATATAAATTTTCTTCTCTTCGTTCCATCAGGCCTCTGATCTTAATTTTCTCTAGCTTTCAAATCCATTAAAGCCTTTTCATCTAATAATCGTTCTTGTTGTCTAGATAAGTCTTCCAATGTCTCATCTGTTTCTTTGGTTTTTGTTTCCAATTGTGAAACTCAATCTTGAGTATTCTTTAAATCATCCTGTAATCCTCCTATTGCTCTTTTTAAATCTTTCAGTTCATTCTTAAAGTCTTGCTTCATCTCTCCTCTCAATTCTTTCATTTCTTGCCTAATCTCAAGCATTATATTCCTTTTTTTTTTCCAACAAGGATAGCTGATACTTATCCGTCTTATCCATCTTACTTTGTTCAGGTTTTATCACTGGTTCCAGTGATTGCTTTCTTTGATTAGCTGAACCAGTCGCTTTGTTTATTCTCAAAGTCATTCTTGTACCCATCAAATTGTCCCAAATAGAGAGGACTGATGTTGAAATTGAAATTGGTTTTATCAGCTCTTTTATCACAGATTTTTTTCTATATCCTGGATGTTATATTTTCTGCTTTTATTCTCTATACTTTCTTGTCTTTCCTTTTCTTTTAAGAAGTTTATGAGATAGTCCTTCTTTTAAGAGGTTTTTAAGACAGTCCTTTTGTAATCAAACAACCAATATCATTCATGCACATTCAATTACTATATCAATATGCTAGGTTCCAGTTACAATTTCACTTTCAGATTAAATTCCAATGTTAACAGAAATTTACAGAACTCTTAATCTTAATTCCAGTAAATTAAAGCTAAGAAATAAAATAAATATAAATCTTGACGTAAATCTTAACAATCCCGATCTATTTTCCTAAGTTAAATGTTAACAAGACAAGAAATTACTTTATAAGATAGCTCTTACAATAGCAACAATCCTCAGTTCTCAATCACTACTAGATTATCCCAATAACCCCTCTTATTATAATAAATTCCTTCTATTTGTCTCGTTTATAATTTCTCTATATCCACCAAACTAATAGATAATTAATTATCAACTTATTTAAGATCTACTAATTATTAAATAATATTTGATATTAAATTATAACAGATATTTTACAATATTTAAATTATATCTTTCTTCCATGACTTAGCTTTACTTCCATGCTTGCCTCGCAGACCTTCCTAATTTGTTCAAGCTGTCTCTCTTCTGTACTGCCCCTCAGTTCTCTCCTGCTTCCTCCTGTTTCTTCCCTTCTCTCTGATATTATGCCATCTATTTTCCTATTTTCCTGGATTCTTCTTTTCCAGCAGGTCCCTTCTGCCAGTTCTCTCAGTTCTCAAAGTTATTTTCCTCACTTTTAAATCAGCCAAAACAGTTTTGCCAAAGTCTTTTGCTTATCTTTCCCTTTTCTCAGATTCTCTCCTTCCTTCTACGTTGCCATGCCAGTCCAGTTCAAAATAGTTTTATCTTGTAAAGCCTCTCGCTGCCGCAGCCATATAATTCGTCCTTCTTGCACTCCTGTCTTCTTCTATTAAGTGTAAATTACACAGTCCTAAGTCCCACTGGAGAGATTTTTTCTCTTAAATTGTATCAGCTCTATATTTCAGGGAGGGTGGATTGATCAAAGTTCCAAAATAAATCCACCACTAGTTTCCAACTTTTAAGTACAAACACACGCTCCTCCACTAACAGTTGCTAAATAATCCTCCTCCCGCGTCAAGCCACGCTGAGGGTTAAAAAAAGGGAAAAAAAAAATTCTATCCAAACCTTTTCTACTCCCGATCATCCAAGGAGCTTTAAACTCAAAAGGAAACTTGTATTCACCTTTCAGCTCCTCTCGGATTGAAGCTTTCTCCCCCTTCTCTCGGGGGAAAACAGTTTGCAGCGCCGCCAAAAAGCTAAAGGCTTTACCAGCTGACCAAGGCTGCTCTGATCTGTATCTTCCTCTTCGCTGTCCTCCGGGGTAAACACCCACTTCAGTGGCAGCTCGAAGACGTCCCCAGATCTCCGGAGCCCCTTTCTTCGTAACCCAATACCACGGGGATACTTTGATGGTAAATTTAATTGCCTCTTCCACTTCAGTCAGCTGGAAAAGGTTCTCCTAACACAGAGCTTTACGGAGACCCTTGCAGCGGTGCCATTGACGAACCGGAAGCCTCCATCATCCAAACGGAGGGCCCTTTTTGTCCCCAATTTCTGCGCTTGAAAGCGTTCTGTTCATTCACCAGGTGAGTCTCTTGTAAAACCACCACATCATGCGGCATCATTGCCAGCAGAGGAAGAATCTCCTTTTGTCTCTCAGTCATCCTCAGACCTCTCCTTCCAGGTGGTAATTCTCAGGGACATCATTTTTTGTTTTTTTGTTTTTTGTTTTTGTTATTTTTTTCAAAGCAATCTAAATTCTAAACTATCAGAGAAGCAGGTGAAAATTTCCCAAGATTAACAATAAAATTAGCCTTATTAAAACCAACCTGATTAAAAATAACCTCATGAAAAACAGGTTCTTTTTCTTCCCAAAACAAGGAATGATTTTGAAGTAACATCTCTTGATTCAATAGTATAATATAATGGCAAATCATTGTTTTGTTAGCAACCAAACCAGCACAGTCCACTCCATCGAAAGCTACTCAGTCCAGTTCAATCTCCAAGTTCTACATCTCTCTGGTCTCCCTGTACCTCTGGTTCATTGTTTTAACTGGCTCCTCTCTACCTCCTCCGGCAAACCCGAAGGTGTAGTCTCACTAATATGGGATAGGTTTGGAGTGGTCGGGGAAACAAGGGATGATGAAGTGGACACCGAACAATGGGGGTCAGGGGGGGGGGGTAAAGAGGGCAGGGGAGGGCATCAGGAGGTCCGGGGTAGGGAGGGGGTGGCAATGGAGGGGGGAAACAGAGACCGGACTCAGATCGGGAGGCCTCATCAATCTGCCATCAAGTTCTTGCATACAAACTTCTACTTCTTCTGAAAATAACAGCGGTGAAGCTACCGACCCCGCCAAATGTCTCCCCATCAAAATCTCTCTCACCATCTCTTCAGGCAAGCCATCAAGACTCCCACGCAACGGTAGCACCGCCTGCCCCTCTACTACTGACTCCCCACTTCCCACCACCTTTCCTTTTGCTTTACTTTCCTCACTTTCCTGGTCTACCACCTGATTCCTCGTCGCTCCATCCCTTTTTGCTCCTTGGTCTCCTTGGGCTCCTTTGTTCCTTTGCTCCCCCTGCCTTTTTAGGTTTTTTGTCCCTGCCCCCTCACAGCCCCCAAACAACTCTCTATCATTGAATTCCTTAGGGACTGACCCAGTCTCTTCCCCTCCCCTCCTCTTCTGCAAAAATAGAACCTATTATGACCCCTAACTGCCTCTTCACTCACTTTCTTTTTTCTCTATGGGTCTCCATCATTCTTCCCCCCCCTTCCCTGGTATATGTTCCATTCGGAATTATTTTTTTTCACTGTCTCATGCTGTCTGTTCTCCATAGGGTCCTGGACCATGGTTACTCTCTCTGTTTTCCCGCCTCTTCACAGGTAGCAACTCCTCTCCCCTGCCTCTCAAGGTGTTCCTCAGGAGCCATGTCTGTTCCTTGGACTGAGCTCTTTTTTTCCCCGTTCTGGCTCCTTTTGGGCCTTCTCAAAGACTTTAGCATCTTGCTGGTTGTAATAGGCCGGGGGGACACCAAAAATTTGTGTCCCAATTCACCACAAAAGTTGCACTTGACACTGCTTGACAGGCCACCATCGGATGGCCCCTGGCGCCACAGCGGGAGCACAAAGGAGTGGTGCATAAACGCCTCTGGTGATCGTAAGACCCACAGTGGAAGCAAGCCTGAGGCTGGCCGCTGTATCTGGTGATCCCCCTATCGGCCCCCAGGAAGAAGAAATTTGGGGTATTTTCCTCCGAATTCAGGGTCCTATTTTAAAAGAAACCACACACCTATATTCTCCGGTCCAATAACCCTGTTCGTCTTCCTTCTTATCAGGTCCCACAAAATGGTAGTGTATTTAGACACCCACCATGTACATCCTGAGCAGGGATGGTGGTGGTTCTGAAATTTATGGTAAGACCTTTGATCCCCCCAAATAACCATCTCATATTAGTAAACAACTCTGGGCTAAAACGTTCACCGTTTTGCACTTCATCCAGAACTCTCTGTAGACCTTTTCAGAAGCTAAACAAACATCGATTTCCCTGGACCCTGGTAATTGAATCACTGCCACAATATCCTCTCGGGGGATCCAAAGTATCCCTAAGAAGCCTCTTTGAAATATAAGCCCACCTCTCCCCGGGTTCCCCCCAGATATCTGAAGCGCACAACATAGCGCATTCTAGGGTTCGTGATATCTGAAGCTTGATGAAAAAAACTGTCTAAGTATTCCTCTTCCTTTCCATCAAGCCTAAATATTGGAGGGTCCAGCAGTGCCAGTGCCCCGCCCTGCTATGCTTTGTTCATGTGGTTTGCCTCCAGTCCTCCCACCGGGCAGTCCGGGTGGAAAAGCAGAAGCACCACGAGGGCCTCCCGTTGGTTGTCATTACCACGTGTATCATCTCCCTCCCTCTCCTTTCTGTGTCTGTCTGGCGGGGGGTTTAAAATTACACTTTGTCCCTTTGATGTCACATTATTTTCAGAGTCCATTCTAGGCCTTGTGGAAAAGGCCCTTACCGGAGGCATCCACATCTTCCAAAACCTCTTGGCCTGCCCCCCGCTCCCTAGTTCTCATCTTGATCATCAAAAAGGGGGTCGTTTTCTCCCTGAGGGGAAAAAAACACCCAAACCGGCAGCATCTTCCATTGAGGTCCCCACAGCCCCCCCATCCTGACCAAGCCCATCTTTTTGCTCTCCCACACCAAACCCATTTCCACCCTCTCCAGCCACCAGTCCCACTTCTGTATCCACTCTATCTCCCCGAGCTTGCTCCCGTCTCGGTTTCTTGCTCACTCTAGCAGAGACCCTCCGGTCAAGGTCGGAATCGCTGATGTCGCTCAAAGTCCCTCAAATCTACATTTCCCGCACCTTCCCGTTGTACATTCTCCCCATCCTCTGCACCCCCCTCTCCCCTCTCTCAGATCCTCACCGGATGCTGGGGGCGGAAACCGAACCCGCCCCCAGGGTGGAACTCAGGGCCTCATGTCCTGCAGGGCTCCTCTCAAGCTGCAACGCCGGGTCTGGTTCTTTCCAGTTCCTCAACTTTTCCTTGATTTTCTCTTGTCTGGTTCCCTTAGCTTTTTTTTCCGTCGGATAAAACCTGACTGCTTGGCAATCTTTCTGCACTGTTGTAAATCTGCTGTGACCATTAAGAGCCACTCCATCCAGGCTTCTCTGCTCACCATCTTGGACGTATTGTCCATTTGTGTCCAAACCAAAGGAGTCTGGGTTTTCTGGGGCACATTCCCCGGTCCTATGGATCTCTTGAAAAGGGCTTCTCAATTGGCCCCCCCAGCCAGCCGGCAGAACGAAACAGTGCTTTGGGCTTCCCGCCCCGAGAAAAGCTCAAATTCCAAGGTAAGGCCTGGGGGCACCTGCCAAATGTTCACCCCCCCTCCACAGCACCGATTTTAGCAAAAGGGAAAACCCCCGGGAAACCCCTTTTCCCTGCTGGGGCTTTTTTAAAAAGGGAAACCTTTTAAACCGGGGGGCAAAATTACCCGGGGCCCCCGAGTTTCAGCGTATCGTACTTGTCAAAGTCTTTTGGCAAAATAATATTGGTCACTTTGTTCCAAGGAGTGTGAGACATTCCTCCAGGCTGCTGAGACTGCCTTTTGGGAAAGGGTTTTTTGGAACCTTCTGAAAGAGTTCCCTCCCCCTCTGCCCCTTTCCCCCCTCCACGCTTTGGAAAAATGTGTCATATTGGCGAATTAAATAGTCCTTTGTGACCTTTTTCCCTGGGGAGAGACCTTTTCCTCCTTCTACTGTTTTCCTCGTCACTCTTTTCTTCTGGGATTCACCCCCAGCGCCTTCCTCCTCCATCTTCTCCTCCTCACTGCTGCTTTCCACCGAGTTCTCGCTGCTAGCGAGAGAGAAGAAATGCCAGCGCACTCCATCCCCCTCTCCCTTCGCTCTTGGAAGGGGGGCCCCCCGTCTCTCCACTCCCTCACTTCCAGATTTATTTGTAAGTTTTATTGGGTTAAAGGGTACAGTCCCTACAAGCTGCCCAGCACAAGCCTCCTTCTCTGTCTCCTCTGGCTTGCGAGACTGTACGTGCTTTTTTTTAATAGGCTCACAGGACACAGTTTTTTTCTGAACAATTTCCCGGTTTAAGTGGGGAGCTTACTTGTATTCAAAGCCTCTTCAACTGGAAACTTTCTACTGCGAATCTTTGGCTCCCTGTCTCTTCTAGTCTTTGTATTTTCTTTACTTTTTTCCTCCTTGTTTTTCAAAACATATTGGTCTAAAAAAGTCCTTTTTCATAAACCTGCAGGTCTTTCCTAACTTCTTCATTCTGCTCATTGATGCTGTTTCAGTATTTACAAGGGATTCATACTCCTCTTGCTTTTTTCCCCCACTGGCTTCCTCAACAGGCTCCTGCCATAATCATTTAACTCCTGGAGGGCCTCTCGATCCAATCCACCCCCAAGTATGCTCTGTTTTGCATTTCTCTCAAATAAAAGTCCCTCTGCAAACATTCTGTGGCTTCCTCTGGTTCTGTGAAAACAGTTTCTAATTCAAACTTTTTAGTAGATTCCTCCAAAGTCCTAAAAACTTTCCCAGTTTTTTTGTATTCAAACAATATGTTTCTTTATATTGATCAAAAAAAAAGAAATCCTGCAAAAAGTTTTCAACAGTAGCCAAACCCAGGGTTTTTCCTCCCCCCCCTCCTCTGGGCCTGTTTCCATGGTCACAGCAGGCTTTAAAGCCCAAATTTACTTTCCTTTTTGCTGGCTGAGTTTGTTTGTTTCCCAAAAAGGCTGCTTGCCTCTTTTTGCAGCACAAAGTTTGTTCCTTGGGGATTTTGAATGTCTTCTTTTCTGGAATCTTTCTGGAGCCCAAATCCCCCTTTTTAAATTTTCCTTGCAGTAAGTTTGTGTGCCCTTACAAGCAGTTTCGTTTTTGCTATGGCTGCCACGCCCTGTTCTTTCAGAGCTGACTGAAAAATTCCTCCCCCCCTTCTCCTTTGCAGCTTTTTCCTTGTAAAACCTCCTTCCCTGGAGTTTCAAATTTTCCGGGACTACAAGAAGCCAGTCTAGCCCCAAATCCCTTCTCAGTTTCAGAATCCACAGTACTCACAGTTTGTTTGTTGTTCCTTGCCAGTTTCAAACACTCTTCAGTTTCTTTTTCTTTCCTTTCCTGGGAAGCCATTGCTTGCTGTAAACTCTGTGCAAGTTTTCCTGGGGGCTGAGTTTGATCTGCCCCAAACCCCTCAAAATTCTTCTTTTGAAGTTCCATTCTTGACTCCCCTGATGACTGAAGGGGTCCACTGCCTACCCCAATTAGTGAGGTTGCAACATTTTCACTGGATTCAGCAGAATCCACTATTTTGCTGAAACGTATTGAGGAGCTGTAAAAAGCACAACTTCCTCCTTTGTAAACAGAGCTAGGGTTAGGGTTAGGGCTACGGTTAGGGCTTGGGTTTGGGCTAAGGTTAGGGCTATGGTTAGGGTTAGGGCTAGGGTTAGTGCTAGAGTTAGGGTTAGGGCTAGAGTTAGGGGTAGGGGTAGGGTTAGGACTAGAAGTAGGTTTAGGGCTAGGGTTAAGGTTAGGGCTAGGGTTAGGGTTAGGTTTAGAGCTAGGGCTAGGGTTAGGACTAGGAGTAGGTTTAGGGCTTGGTTTAAGATTAGGGCTAGGGTTAGGGTGAGGGTTACGGCTAGGGTTTAGGCTAGGTTTAGGGTTAGGATAAGATCTAGAATTATAGCTAGGATTATGGTTAGGGTTAGGGTTAGGGCTAGGGCTAGGTTTACAGCTGGTGTTAGGGCTATGGAATAGGGTTGGGGTTAGGGTGAGATCTAGAATTAGAGCTTGGAATATGGTTAGGGTTGGGGGTATCGTTAGGGTAGGGTTAGTTTTAGGGCCAGTGTTAGTTCTAGGGTTACGCCTAGTGTCAGGAACAGATTCACTCTTACACGGATCAACAAACTTAATAGAAGATTTATTGTAACATAGTAAGGGATGCTGTCTTCAGACGTTAAAGCTCGAGAATGGAACGTTTTCCCCCACCTTACACTTTAACAGACAGTTTCTCCTAAGATAGTTGTAAAAGAACGAACGTCATCATGCCAAACGGTTCCTTTGAAATTCCAGCCAGAAGGAATGGTTGGCGCCTGGGAATAGCTAACAGCCTACTATCACTATTTCCTCAGTCTACTGCTATCCTAAAACAATAAAACATGGAGGACTCCCGACATCCTGCCCCACTTTTTTAAAAAAAATATATACATAAAGATACACAAAATATAGAAAATATCACGGAACAGTAGAAAGACAAGAAAACTAAATAGTAATATGAATGCAGTAGCAAGTCAGTCGGGGCGTTGAGGAACATCAGCCGGCGAAGAAGTCAGCGAAGGTGCCCTCTTCAGCAAACTGGAATGAAAAACAGGATGAATAGCCTTGAGGGAAGAAGGGAGATCTAGTTCAAAAGAGACATCATTAATAGCCCTTTTCACAGGAAAAGGTCCGAGAAAACGAGGGGAAAGTTTTTTAGACGGAGAAGGAGAGGAAATGTTCTTAGAAGAAAGGAAAACCAAATCCCCGGGCTGGTAAAGGGGATTAGGCTGCCGTTTACGGTCAGCGAAACGTTTGTGGGAAGCTTTAGCGGATGCTATAGCATCTGAGACGGATTGCCAAATGCCAGAAAATTTAGAGACCCAAGCAGAAACAGAAGGAGGAGCGGAGGAAGAGAGAGGGGGGGGGAAAGGAGAAGGAAGGAAGCCGTAGAACTATTTCAAAGGGGGGTTCCAGTAGAGGTATGAACCGCAGAATTGATGGCAAACTCAGCGAACGGAAGGAGCGGAGCCCAATCATTCTGGTTCTCAGAAACAAAACACCTAAGAAATTGTTCAAGAGATTTGTTAACACGCTCAGATTGGCCATCTGTTTGAGGGTGATAAGCACTGCTGAGTTTCTGAGTGACTCCCAGGGTTTTCAGTAGACAAGTCCAAAACTTGGAAGTGAAAATTGGATCCCTGTCCGAAATGATCACCGAAGGTAGTCCGTGAAGTTTCCATACATGATTAACGAACAGGTCAGCCAGCTGGTCAGCACGGGGTAGTTTCTTTAAAGGCACAAAATGACATTGCTTGGAAAAGTGATCAGTAACAACCCAAATAACATGAAAGCCGTGTGAAGAGGGAAGAGACACGATAAAATCCCATGCGATGACCGACCAGGGGCTAGCAGGCGCAGGCAGAGGTTGCAGGAGCCCTTGAGGTTTAGATGTGGGCGATTTAGAAACGTTGCAAGTGGCACACTGCTTAATGTAAGTTTGCACGGAGGGGTTTAATCCAGGCCACCAAAAAAGGCGGCGAATCGCATGCAATGTCTTCAAAAACCCAAAATGTCCAGCGGGTTTGGAATCATGATAACGATGAAGTACCTGCTCGCGGGCAGCAGGGGGAACGTAGACCTTGGTGCCATAAAAGGGGAGATTGTCAACCCATTCTATTTTATCCTTGTTTGCCGGTAGCCAGGAGTCTGCATGCGCTGCATGAATGATAGCATCGCGGAGAGCGGAGTCACAAAGAGAGGAGGCAGAAAGCCTTGTCTTTGCTAATGCACGAGTAGTCACTTGAGAAGCCAGAGAGGAGGCAGGAAACAAGGTATTGGAGTGGGAGGACGTAGCAGGGGATTCCGCAAAACAGGGAAGTCGAGAGAGAGGGTCCGCCAGTTGGTTAGTTCGGCCAGGTTTGAAAACAATTTTAAATCGGAATCTCTGGAAAAATTCAGCCCATCTCGCCTGCTTAGGGGAGAGTTTCTTAGCAGACTGTAAGGCTTGCAAATTCCTATGATCAGTCCAAACTTCAAAGGGAAGTCGAGCCCCTTCAAGCAAATGACGCCAAGAGGACAGCGCAAAATGGATAGCCTTGGCTTCTTTCTCCCAAATAGGCCAATTAGCTTGTTGAGGGGAAAATTTCTTTGAAATGAAAGCACAAGGCCTGAGTGCTCCTGTGGTGTCATGTTGTAAAAGAACGGCTGCCATGGCAAAGTCCGAAGCATCCGTTTGCACAATGAATTGCTTCGTACTGTCGGGAAAAAGGAGTAAGGGCTCAGACGTAAATTTAGATTTCAAATGGTCAAACGCCGTTTGCACTAGGCGACCAACGAATCTATGCGCCTTGCCCGCAGTGGATCCTTTAGGTTTCCGTAGAAGGTTGGTGAGTGGAAGCGTTATGGCCGCAAAATCCTCAATAAAGTTCCGGAGAAGTTGAAAACCCAAAAAAATCTCAGTTGCTTCACAGTTTTAGGGAGGGCCATTGCAAAATGGAGTTAATCTTGAAGGGTCCATTTTAAGTGAACAATTTGAATCCTATATCCCAAGTAATCAAAAGTTTGGGTGTAAAGGGCTTTTAGATAGATTAACCACGAGGTTGTTTCTAAAGCCTTCGTAACACTTCACGAACCAAGGACACATAGTTTAGGGAATTGGAAAATTAAAATGTCATCCAGATAAATAGAACCCCCTGATACAACAAGTCATGGAAAATGGTGTTCAAAAACATTTGGAACACAGATGGCCCCGATTGTAAGCCAAAGGGAAGAACCGTCCATTTAAAGTTACCTAGAGGAGTTGCAAAGGTGGTAGCCACTCAAGTCCGGGTCCATTCTAATCCTATGAAAAGCCTCTTTAAGATCAAGTTTGGTGAAATATTTTCCTTGAACAAGATGGTCCAAAACAGTCCGTATCAGAGGTATGGGATAACAATTGGAGGAAATAACCTGGTTAATAGCAGAGTAGTTAACTATCAGTCTCGGATACGCGCTGGGATCTTTTCTTTTTCGGAAGAAGACAGGACTGCCGTGGGGGCTGTAGAGGGCTTGATAAAGCCGCGAGCCAAGTTTTTATTTAGGAACTTCTTGAGAGCAAGGAGTTTTTTTTGGCTCATGGGATAAATTTTCGGTTTAGGCAGGGTGGCCCCGTCAACTAATTCCAGTTTACAGTCAAAGTCCGTGTGGGGAGGCAATTTGTCAGCCTCCCTTTCGTAAAGCCTTTTGGAAGTCTCGGTAGTGTGAAGGAATTTGTTGCAATTCTTTATGGGGAATAGAAAAGTTTTCATCTGAAGAGGACATAGTGCCAGCAGTCCAGTTTATCTGGGGGTTATATTCACGAAGCCAATGATTCCCAAGACCAATTTGAACTGCATCGCCTTGGGAACTAGAAATCGCATGCTTTAAATTTTTTTTGTCCATTTGAAATGAGATGGGCTTAGTGATTTTACTAATTACTCCCCCAGTCATTGAGGTCCCATCCATTTTCGTTAATTTGATGGGGGATTCCAAGGGCTCATAAAGAGTTTTCAATTTTTTGGCCAATTTGGGGTGTAACAAACTTCTGGAGCAGCCAGAGTCAATTAATGCCCTATGTACATGCAAAGTCCCATCGCTGCCACTAATCGCAACCGTGGCGTAGAAATGGGGAATTTTGGGTTCTTTTAGATGTTCCCCCCGCTTCCAGTAGATGGTTTGTTCCCTCTATGTCAGATGAGGACAAGAGGTGGTTTATCATGGGATGGAGTCTCCTGTCGCCGCTGCAGGGTCCTTAGAAGTGCGTCTAAGTGGTTGTTTGGCGGCCGCTGTCTGATGTGTGAATTCTTATTCTTTGGGTCTGCTCGTGCTCCCTTAGTCCCAGTCGGAGCTTGGTTTCCGCGGCAGGTGTTGGCGAGGTGGCCCGGTTTTCCACAGTTAAAGCACATGCCCAAACGGAGACGTTTGTTCCGTTCCTCAGCATTGAGGACGGTGGGCCGCGAGGTTGTCGTTTTGGCACGTCTTGTCTTTTGGTTCAGCTGAAAATCGGGTTATGCCTTCCATTTAGGTTCTGACCCAACCTAGCAGGGTCTGTGGATTGGCCTGCATTAAGCACCCGTGTAGAATTGGATTTAGTCCATCTTTGTATAACTAATTAGAATTTCATCACTCCACGGGACTTTGGTGGCCAGGTTTCTAAATTCACGGGAATACGTCCCCCCATCGTTCCTGCCTTGTTTCATTCGTTTCAGTTGATATTTGGTGTTTTCCAATAAATGGGGGTCTTCAAAGCGTTCCCGCAGATGGTTCATGAAGAGCTGCAGATTTTCAGTTTCGGGGGCGCGGGAGTCATATAGGTTCGCTACCCAGTCTGCTGCCAGTCCTTTCATCCTCTGGCTTAGGTATCGAATTCGGGCCGCATCATCCCGAAATAGATGGCCGTGATCAATCATGAAATTGTTTGCCATAGTCAAAAAAAAAGAGAGTTTCTCCCCCTTCCCGTTGAAGGTCGCTTTCAGGTCTCCCACATTTCTGAGTAACAGTGGCGTTGGCGTGTGCCCTGTTGGTTGCTGGGGCGGACCAGGGGTGCCTGCCGCCGAGACAGCCGCTCGTGGTTCTCCTCCTGGTGATCTCCCTGTCTGCGAGGGACGGATGCGCATCTCGCGTAGCATGGTCTTGAGTTCGAGTATCTCCTCATCTTTTCTTTCCAGTTCGGTTTCCATTTGCTTTATCTCCTCCAAAAGGGATAGGTCTTTTGCTGATGTATCCCATCTAGCAGCCCTTCTGCGTTGTCTCAACGACGTACGTGGCTTTTCTCCCCAGACCCAGGTTTGGCCGCTTGTGGGGGTTTCCATAGCCTCGGTCAGGCGCAATTTTGTCTTGGTATCCAGGGGCACTTCAGTTTCTGTAGCTCCATCAGATTCTGCAGATCCTTGCTCTTCTTCAGTAATCGACTGGTCCATCAATTGGTGCATTTTTTGAAAGGATTCTCGAGCTTTCTGTCAGGAACAGATTCACTCTTACACGGATCAACAAACTTAATAGAAGATTTATTGTAACATAGTAAGGGATGCTGTCTTCAGACGTTAAAGCTCGAGAATGGAACGTTTTCCCCCCACCTTACACTTTAACAGACAGTTTCTCCTAAGATAGTTGTAAAAGAACGAACGTCATCATGCCAAACGGTTCCTTTGAAATTCCAGCCAGAAGGAATGGTTGGCGCCTGGGAATAGCTAACAGCCTACTATCACTATTTCCTCAGTCTACTGCTATCCTAAAACAATAAAACATGGAGGACTCCCGACACCTAGGGTTAGGCTTAGCGTTAGGTTAGAGTTAAGGCTAGGTTTAGGGTTAGGGGAAAACCTCTAGTTAGGGTTGGTGTTGCGGCTAGGGTTAGGTTTAATTTTAAGGTTAGAGCTAAGTGTAGGGGTAGGGTGGGGTTAGGGGTAGGGTTGGGGAAGGAGTAGGGTTTAGGTCAATTCCATGATTAGCGCTAGAGTTACAATTAGTGCTAGGGTTAGGTTTTCAGTTAGGACTGGAGTTAGGCTTAAATTTAGGGCTTGGTTTAGGCTTAAGTGTTAGGGCTGGGGTAGGTTTACTGTTAAGGCTAGGGTTTGGGTTAAGGCTAGGATTAAGGTTAGGGTTAGGTCTAGTGTTAAGGCTAGGATTAGGGTTAGAGTAAGGGTTAGGGCTAGAGCTAGGGTTAGGGTTCGGGTTCGGGTTAGGGTTGCTGTTGAGACTAGGATTAGGGTTACGGCTAGGGTTACTGCTAGGGATATGGTTAGGGATAGGGTTAGGGCTAGGGTGTTCTAGGTTTAGGGCTACGGTTTGCGTTGGCTCTAGAGTTAGGCTTAAAATTAGGGCTGGTGTTAAGTCTAGGGTTAGGGTTAGTGTTAGGTTTAGGGCTAGAGCTAGAATTACACCTAGGATTTGGGTTGAGGCTAGCGATAAAGATAGCACTAGGGTTAGTGCTAGGGTCAGGACTCATATTAGGCCTTGGTTTAGAATTAGAGCATGGGGTTAGGGTTACGGCCAAGGTTAGGACCAGGATTGGGGCTAGGGTTAGAGTTACTGTTGGGGATAGGTTTGGGGTTAGAATTAGGGCTAATTTTAGTGATAGGTTTATGGTTGGGGTAGGGGTAAGGTTAGGTCTTGGTTCAGGGCTACGGTTAAGGTTGGTGCTGGGGTTAGGGTTAGCATTAAGGGTAGTGCTATGGCCAGGGTTCGGGTTAAGGCTAGGGTTAGGTTTAAAGGTAGGTGTTAAGGTTGGTGCTAGAGCTAGGTTGAGGTCTACGGTTGCGGCTAGGGTTAGGGTTAGGGATAGGGTTTGGGGTAGTGCTACTTTTAGGGGTGGGGTTAGATTTACGTTTATGGTTAGGGTTCGGGTTCGGGTTATGCCTAGGTTTAGGGTTAAGGCTAGGTTTAGGGTTAATGTTAATTCCAGGGTTAGGACCAGGGTAAGGGCTAGGACGAGGGCTAGGGTTTAGGTTAAGTTTAGGGCTAGGGTTATGTCTAGTGTTATCGCTAAGGTTAGGGCTAGGTTTCAGGCTAGAGTTAGGGTTACGTTTAGGTTTAGGGCTAAGGTTAGGGTTAGTGTTAGTGCTAGGGTAAGGGTTAGGGTTAAAATTAACATTAGGGTTAGGGTTAAGGCTAGGCCTATGGTTAGGTTTTGGGTTAGGGCTAGGGTTAGGGCTTCAGTTAGGATTAGGACCAGGGTTAGGGCCAGGGTTAGAGTTAGGGTTGGGGTTAGGTTTGCGGCTAGGGTTAGGGGTAGGGTTAAGGTCTGGGTTAGGGTTAGGGTTAGTTAGGGCTAGGGTGAGGGCTAGGGTTAGGGTTAGGGCTAAGGGTAGGGCTAGGGTTAGGGCTAGGGTTAAGGCTAGGGCTAGGGCTAGGGTTAGGGCTATGGTTAGGGCTAGGGTGAGGGCTAGGGCTAGGGTTAGGGCTAAGGGTAGGGCTAGGGTTAGGGTTAGGGCTAGGGGAAGGACAAAGGCTAGGGTTAGGGTTACAGCTAGTGTTAGGGCTAGGGTTATAGCTAGGGTTAGGGTTCGGTCTAGGGCTAGTGTTAGGGTTAGGGCTAGGGTTAGGTTTAAGGTTAGGGATAGGGGTAGGGTTCACGCCAGGGTTAGGTCTGATGTTAGGGTTAGGGTTAGGGCTAGGGCTAGGACTAGGTTTAGGGCTAGGGTTAGGGTTAGGGCTATGTTTAAGGCTAGGATTATGGTTGAAGCTAGGGCTAGGTTTATTGCTAGGGTTAGGATAAGGCCAATGTTTATTGTTGGTCTGAGGGTTGGGATTATTTCTAGGTTTAGGATTATATTACAGTTAGGGCTAGGATTACGGTTAGGGTAGGGGTTTAGGGTTGGGGCTATGGCTAGTTTTAAATCTAGGGTTAGTGCTAGGGTTAAGATTCGGGCTAGGCTTACATCTAGGGTAAGTTCCGGGGTTAAAATTAGAGTTCGGGATAGCCCTAGGGTTAGGGCTATTGTTAGCTTTCGGGTTTGGGCTAGGGTTAGGACAATTGTTAGTGTTAGTATTAGTGTTAGTTCTATGGCTAGGGCTAGGGTTAAGATTCCGGCTGGACGTACATCTAGGGTTAGTTCTGCGTTAAAAATACGGGTTCGGGATAGCCCTAGGGTTAGGGCTATTGTGAGGTTTAGGGTTAGAGCTAGGGTTAGGACAAGTGTTAGTGTTAGGATTAGTTTTAGTTCTAGGGTTAGGGCTAGGACTAGGGTTAGGGCTAGGATTAGCGTTAGGGTTCTGGTTAGGCTTAGCGTTAGCGATAGTGTTAAGGCTAGGCTTCGTGTTAGGTATCAGGTTAGTGTTTGGGCTTTGGCTAGGGTCAGGGAGAGTGTTAGAGTTAGCTCTACCATTAGAGTTAGGGTTAGGGTTAGGGACTGAGGTTGGGATTGGGATTGGGGTTAGGTTTTGGGTTAGGGTTATGGCTAGGGTTAGGGTTAGGTTAGGGTTCGGGTTCGGGTTAGGACTATGGTTAGGGTTAGGGTTTGGGTTAGCTTTAGGGTGTGCCTAAGGATAGGGTTAGAGCTTGCGTGAGGGTGATGGCTTGGTTCAGGCTTAGGGTTAGGGTGAGGGCTAGGGTTAGAATTAGGGTTAGGGTTAGAGTTAGGGCTACGGTTTGGGTTAGTGCTAGGGTTAGGGTTAGGGCTAGGGTTAGCGTTAGCATTAGGGTTATGGTAAGGTTAGGGCTAGAGTTAGTGTTAGGGATAGTGTTAGGTATAGGGTATGTGTAAGGAAAGGGTTAGCGCTAGAGTTAGGGTGATGACTAGGGTTAGGGTTAGGGTGAGGGCTAGGGTTAGGATTAGGGTTAGGGTTAGGGCTAGGGTAGGGTTAGGGTTATTGCTAACATTAAGGTTAGTGGTAGGGTAAGGGCTAGGTTTAGGGTTAGGTTTAGGGGTTGGGGTTGGGATTGGGATTGGGGTAAGGTTTCGGGTTAGGGTTATGGCTAGGGTAGGGTTACGTTAGGGCTAGGGTTAGGGTTAGGGTTAGGGCTAGTGTTACGGTTAGGGTTAGGGCTAGGGTTAGAGTTAGGGCTAGGTTGAGGTTTAGGGTTAGGGCTATGTTTAGGTTTAACATTAGGTCTAGGGTTAGGTTTAGGAATAGGAATAGGTTTAGGGCTAAGGTAAGGTTAGAGCTAGGGTTAGGGTTAGGACTAGGAGTAGGTTTAGGGCTAGGGTTATGGTTAGGGCTACGGTTAGGGTTAGGTCCAGGGTTACAGTTAGTTTTTGGGTTTTGATTACGGCTAGGGTTAGAGCTAGGGTTAGGGTTAGGGTTAGGGTCAGATCTAAAATTAGAGCTAGGATTATGGTTAGGGTAAGGGCTAGGGTTAGAGCTAGGTTTAGGGTGAGATGTAGAATTAGAGCTAGGATTATGGTTAGAGTTAGGGGTATCGTTAGGGTAGGGTTAATTTTATAGACAGTGTTAGCTCTGGGTTTAGGCCTAGGGTTAGGCTTAGCGTTAGGGCTAGAGTTAAGGGTAGGATTAGGGTTAGGGCAAGGGTTAGCGGTTGGGTTTGGGCTAGTGCTAGGGCCGGGTTTAGCGTTAGCTCTAGGGTTAATGCTAGAGGTAGGGTTAGGGTATGTTATTGTTAGGACTGGGGTTAGTGTTAAGGTTGCTGTTGGGACTAGGGTTAGGGTTACGGCTAGTGTTACTGCCAGGGATAGGCTTATGCTTAGGGTTAGGTTTAGGGTTAGTGTTATGGCTAGGGTAAGTTCTAGGTTTAGGGCTCTGGTTAGGGTTGGGTCTAGAGTTAGGCTTAACATTAGGGATAGTGTTACGTTTAGAGTTAGTGTTAGGGTTAGGGCTAGAGCTAGAGTTACAGCTAGAATTAGGGTTGGGGCTAGCGATAGAGATAGCGCTAGCGTTAGGGTTAGGGCTTAGTGCTAGGGTCAGGACTAGTTTATGATTCTAATCCTTGGTTTAGGATTAGGGCTTGGGGCTAGGGTTACGGCCAAGGTTAGGGCCAGGTTTAGGTCTAGGGTTAGAGTTACAGTTCAGGATAGAATTGGGGTTAGAATTAGGGCTAGTTTTAGTGGTAGTTTTAGAGGTAGGGGTAGGGGTAGGGATAGGGTTAGGTTAAAGTTGGTGCTTTGGTTCGGCTTAGCGTTCAGACTAGTGTTATGGCCAGGCTAGGGTTTGGGTTCGAGCTAAGGTTAGTCTTTAGGTAGGTTTTAAGGTTGGTGCTAGAGCTAGGGTGAGGTCTACGGTTACGGCTAGGGTTAGGGTTAGGGATGTTGTTAGGGTTAGTGCTAGTGTTAGGGGTAGGGTTAATTTTAGGTGTAAGGTTATTGTTAGGGTTACGGTTCAGGTTATGCTTAGGGTTAGGGCTAGGGCTAGTGTTAGGGTTAGGGCTAGGGTTAAGTTTAGTGTTAGGGTTAGGGTTAGTTAAGGTAAGGTTAGAGTTAGGGATAGGGATAGGTTTAGGGCTACGATAAGTGTTAGGGTTAGGGCTAGTGTTTTTATATTTAGGGTTAGGGTTTTGTTTAGGGTTCTGGTTAGGGCTAGAGTTATATTTAGGGATAGAGTTAGGGTTAGGCCTAGGGTTTGGGCTAGGCTTCGGGTTAGTTTAAGTGCTAGGGCTAGGGTTAAGTTTAGGGTTAGATTTAGGACTAGGGTTAGGGTTACTGTTTGGGCTAGGGTTAGGGCTAGGGTTAGTGTTAGGGTTAGATTTAGGACTAGGGTTAGGGTTCGGATTAGGGTTAGTGTTAGGGCTAGGGTTAGGGTTAGGTTTTTGTTCAGGGTTATGGTGAGGGCTATGGTTACATTTACGGGTGGAGTTAGGGTTAGGGCTAAGGTTAGGGTTAGGGTTAGGCTGGGTTAGGGTTAGGGTTAGGCTGGGTTAGGGTTTTCGTTTGGGCTACGGTTAGGGCTAGGGTTAGGGTTAGGTTTTGGGCTAGTGTTAGTTTTAGAGTTAGTGTTAGGATTAGGGTAGGGTCAGGGTTAGGGTTAGGGCTAGGGTTACGGTTAGGGTTAGCGCTGCCGCTAGAGTTAGGGCTAAGGTTAGGGTTAGGGTAAGATCTAGAATTAGAGCTATTATTATGGTTAGGGTCATGGTTAGGGCTAGGTTTACGGTTACAGCTAGAGTTAGGGTTAGAGCTAGGGTTAGAACTAGGGTTAGGGTTCGTATTAGGGCTAGGGCTAGGCTTAGGGTTAAGATTAGGGTTGGGGGAAAGTCTCTAGTTAGGGTTGGTGTTGTGGCTAGGGTTAGGTTCAATTTTAGGGTTAGGGCTATGTGTAGGGGTAGCGTGGGATTAGGGCTAGGGGTAGGGGTAGGAGTAGGGTTTAGTGTTATACTCAATTCCAGGGTTAGGGCTAAGGTTACAATTAGAGCTAGGGTTAGGGCTAGGGTTAGGGTTAGGGCTAGAGATAGGGTTAGGGCTAGGGTTAGGGTCAGTGCTAGGGTTAGGGTTAGGGATAGGGGTAGAGCTAGAGTTACAGCTAGGATTACGGTTTTGGGCTAGCGATAGAGGTAGTGCTAAGGTTAGGTTTATGGTGTAGTGCTTGGGTCAGGAGTAATATAAGGCCTTGGTTTAGGATTAAGGTTGGGGCTAGGGTTAGGGCCAAGGTTAGAACCAGGTTTAGAGCTAGGGTTAGAGTTACTATTGGGGATAGGATTGGGGTTATAATTAGGGCTAGTTTTAGTGCTAGGTTTATGGTTAGGGGTAGGGTTAGGTCTTGGTTCAGGGCTAGGGTTAGGGTTGGGGCTGGGGTTAGGCTTAGCGTTAAGACTAGTGTTATGGCCAGGGTTACGGCTAGGGTTCGGTTTAGGGCTAGCGTTAGTGTTAAGGCAGGTGTTAAGGTTGGTGCTAGAGCTAGGGTGAGGTCTACCGTTATGGCTAGGTTTAGGGTAGCAGCTAGGGTTAGGATTAATGCTAGTGTTAGGGGTACTGTTAGATTTAGGTGTAAGGTTATGGTTAGGGTTCAGGTTATGCCTAGTGTTAGGGTTAGCACTAGGTTTAGGTTTAGGGTTAACGCTAGGTTTAGGTCTAATGTTAGGATTAGTGTTAGGACTAGGACTAGGGTTACGGTTAGGGTTAGGGCTAGGGTTAGGCTAGTGTTAGGGTTAGAGTTAGGGTTACGTAGGCTTAGGGTTAGAGTTAGGGCTAAGGGTAAGGTTGGGGTTAGGACTAGGGTTAGGGTTAGCGCTTGGTTTAGGGCTAGGGTTAGCGTAAGTGTTCATGTTAGGGTTAGGGCTTTGCGTTAGGGTTAGGGTTAGACTAGGGTTAGGGCTAAGTTTAGGGTTAGGGTGAGATCTAGAATTAGAGCTAGGATTATGGTTGGGGTTAGGGGTATCTTTAGGGTTGGGTTAATTTCAGGGCCAGTGTTAGTTCTAGGGTTAGGCCTAGGGTTAAGCTTAGCATTAGGGCAAGAGTTAATGCTAGGGTTAGCGTTAGGACAAAGCCTCTAGTTAAAGTTGGGGTTGCGGCAAGTGAGAGGTTTAATTCTAGGCTTAGGACTATGTGTAAGGGTAGGGTAGGATTAGGGATAGGGGTAGGAGTAGGGGTTCGTGTTATGGTCAAATCGAAATTTAGGTATAGGTTGACATTAGAGCTAGGGTTAGTTTTACGTTTATGACTGGAGTTAGACTTAGATTTAGGACTTGGTTTAGGCTTAGTGTTAGGACGGGTGCAAGTTTAGCGTTAGGGTTAGGGTTTGGATTTAGGCTAGGGTAAGGGATAGGGATAGGGTTACGGTCAGGGCTAAGGTTAGGGTTGGAGTTAGGGTTAGGGCTAGTTTTAGGGTTAGGGCTATGGTGAGGGATAGGGTTAGGGTTAGCATTACGGATAGAGATAGGGCTAGGGTTAGGGTTAGGATTAGGGCTAGGGTTAGGGGTCGGGTTTGGGCTAAGATTAGAGCTAGGTTTAGAGCTAGGGTTAGGCTTCGATTTAGGGCTAGGGTTAGGGTTAGGGTTAGTTTTAGGGCTAGGGTGAGGGTTAGGGATAGGGCTGGGTTTAGAGCTAGGGTTAGGGTTAGGGTTAGGGTTACATTTAGGGATAGGGATAGGGATAGGGTTAGGCTTAGGGTTAGTGTTCGGGCTAGGGTTTGGGTTAGGGTTTCAAATACGTTTGTGGTTAGGGCTAGGGTTACCTTAGGGCCATAGTTAGGGTTAGGGCTAGGGTTAGAGCTAGTGTTAGTGTTAGTGTAAGGGCTAGGGCTAGTGTTAGGTTTAGGGTTAGGGTTAGGACTAGGGTTAGGGTTATAATTTGGGCTAGGGTTAGGGCTAGGGTTAGGGCTAGGGTTAGGGCTAGGGTTAGGGTTAGGGTTATGGTTAGGGCTAGGGTTATGTATAGGGGTAGAGTTGGGTTAGGGATAGGGATAGGGTTAGATTTAGGCCTAAGGTTAGGGTTAGGGTTAGGGCCGGGGCTAGGGTTAGGTTTAGGGGTAGGGGTAGGACTATGGTTAGGGTTATGGTTTGAGCTAGGGTTAGGGCTAGGATTAGGGCTAGGGTTAGGTTTAGGTTTAGGGATAGTGTTTCTGTTAGGGTTTGGGCTAGGGTCAGGGCTAGAGTTAGGGTTAGGGTTACGGTTAGGGCTAGAGTTAGGGTTAGTGCTAGGGTTCAGGCTAGGGTTAGGATTAGGATTAGGGCTAGGGTTAGGGTTAGGGCAAATCCTCTAGTTAGGGTTGGTGTTGCAGCTAGGGTTAGTTTTAATTTTAGGGTTAGGGCTAGGTGTAGTTGAACGGTGGGGTTAGGGGTAGGGGTAGGGGTAGGAGTAGGATTTAGTGTTATGCTCAATTCCAGGATTAGGGCTAGGGTTACAATTAGGGCTAGGGTTAGGTTTTCAATTAGGACTGAAGTTAGACTTGGATTTAGGGCTTTTTTTAGGCTTAGTGTTAGGGTGGTGTATGTTTACAGTTCAGGCTAGGGTTTGGGTTAAGGCTAGGGTTAGGGTTAGCGTTAGGTCTAGAGTTAAGGCTAGGGTTAGGGTTAGGGCAAGGGTTAGGGGTTCGGTTTGGGCTAGTGCTAGGTCTGGGTTTAGGGTTAGCTCTAGGGTTAGGGCCAGTGGTAGAGTTAGGGTTTGTTTTAGGGTTCAGGTGAGAGTTGCTATTGGGACTAGGGTTAGGGTTAGGGCTAGTGTTACTGCTGGGGATAGGGTTAGGGTTAGGGTTAAGGCTAATGTAGGTTCTAGGTTTAGGGCTACGGTTAGAGTTGGGTCTAGAGTTAGGCTTAAAATTAGGGCTCATGTTAAGTCTAGGGTTAGGGTGAGTGTTTGGGCTAGGGCTAGAGCTAGAGTTACAGCTAGGATTGGGGTTGGGGCTAGCGATAGAGATAGCACTAGAGTTAGCATTAGGGCTTAGTGCTAGGGTCAGGACTAGTATTAAGCCTTGGTTTAGGATTAGAGTTTGGGGCTAGGGTTAAGACCAAGGATAGGGCCAGGTTTAGGGCTAGGGTTAGAGTTACTGTTTTGGATTGTATTGGGGTTAGAATTAGGGCTAGTTTTAGTGGTAGTTTTAGGGGTAGGGGCAGGGGTAGGGGTAGGGTTGCTGCTGGGGTTATTCTTAGCGTTAAGGCTAGTGTTATGGCCAGGGTTATGGCTAGGGTTTGGGTTCAGGCTAGGGTTAGGCTTAAGGTAGATTTAAGGTTGGTGCTAGAGCTAGGGTAAGGCCTACGGTTACGGAAAGGGTTAGGATTAGGGATAGGGTTAGGATCAGTGCTAGTGTTAGGGGTAGGGTTAGGATCAGTGCTAGTGTTAGGGGTAGGGTTAGATTTAGGTGTAAGGTTATGGTTAGAGTTAGGGTTTGGGTTATGCCTAGTGTTAGGCTTAGGGCTAAGTTTAGGGTTAGGGTAAATGCCAGGGTTAGTTGTAATGTTAGGATTAAGGTAAGGGCTAGGGCTAGGGTTTAGGTTAGGTTTTGGGCTAGGGTTAGGTCTAGGTTTCAGACTAGGGTTAGGGTTAGGGTTAGGTTTAGGGCTAAGGTTAGGGTTAGGGTTAGTGTTAGTGCTAGGGTTAGGGTTAAAATTAGGGTTAGGGTTAGGACAATGCCTCTAGTTAGGGTTGGGGTTGCGGCTAGGGTTAGCATTAATTCTAGTGTTAGGACTACGTGTAGACGTAGGGTACGGTTAGGGCTACGGTTAGGAGTAGGATTAGGGGTTAGGGTTAGGGTTAGTATAAGTTTAGGGCTAGGGTTAGGGTTAGGGTTAGGGTTAGTGTTAGGGTTAGAGCTAAGCTTAGGGTTAGGGTTAGGGCGTGGGTTAGGGTTAGGGTTAGGGTTAGTGTTTGGGGTAGGGATAGGGTTAGGGTTAGGGTTAGGGATAGGGATGGGGTAGAGCTAGAATTACAGCTAGGATTAGGGTTTGGGCTAGTGATAGAGATAGCGCTAAGGTTAGGTTTGGGGCTTAGTGCTCGGGTCAGGACTAATATAAGGCCTTGGTTTAGGATTAAGATTGGGGCTAAGGTTAGGGCCAAGGTTAGGACCAGGTTTAGGGCTAGGGTTAGTGTAACTGTTGGGGATAGGATTGGGGTTAGAATTAGGGCTAGTTTTAGTGCTAGGTTTATGATTTAGTGGTAGGGTTAGGTCTTGGTTCAGGGCTACGGTTAGAGTTGGTGCTGGGGTTAAGCTTAGCGTTAAGGGTAGTGTTCTGGCCAGGGTTATGACTAGGGTTCGGGTTAGGGCTAGCGTTAGGGTTAAGGCAGGTGTTAAGGTTGGTGCTAGAGGTAGGGTGAGGTCTACCGTTACGGCTAGGTTTAGGGTTGCAGCTAGGGTTAGGATTAATTCTAGTGTTTGGGGTACTATTAAATTTAGGTGTAAGGTTTTGGTTAGGGTTAGGGTTCGTGTTATGCCTAGTGTTAGGGTTAGTGCTAGGTTTAGGGATAGGGTTAGAGCCAGGGTTAGGTCTAATGTTAGGATTAGTGTTAGGACTAGGACTAGGGTTAGACTTAGGGTTAGGCCTCGGGTTAGGGCTAGGGTTAGGCTAGTGTTAGGGTTAGCGTTAGGGTTAAGTAGGCTTAGGGTTAGGGTTAAGACTAGTGTTAGGGTTAGCGCTGGGGTTAGGGCTAGGGTTAGGGCGAGTGTTAGTGTTAGTGTTAGGGCTTTGGGTTAGGGTTAGGGTTAGGGTTAGGCTAGTGTTAGGGTTAGGCTAAGGTTAGGGCTTGGGTTAGGGTTAGGGTGAGATCTAGAATTAAAGCTAGGATTATGGTTAGGGTTGGGGTATCTTTAGGGTAGGGTTAATTTTAGGGCCAGTGTTAGTTCTACTTTTAAGGTGGGGTTAGGACAAAGCCTCTAGTTAGGGTTAGGATTAAAGTAAGGTTTATTGATGGGGTTAGGGCTAGGGTTCAGGCTGGGCTAGGGCTAGGGTTACAGTTTCGGTAAGGGTTAGGGTTACGGTTAGGGTTAAGGCTAGGGTTAGGGTTAGCACTAGGGTTAAGGTTATGGTTAGGGTTACGCCTAGGGTTAGGGTTAGAGTTAGGCGTAGGTTAGGGTAGAGTTAGGGGTAGAGTTAGAGTGAGCACTAGGATTAGGGTTAGGGCTAGGGTTAGGGTTAGGGCCAGGGTTAGGGTTAGGGTTAGGGGAGATCTAGAATTAGAGCTAGGGTTATGGTTGGGTTTACTGGTACCGTTAAGTTAGGGTTAATTTTAGGGCCAGTGTTAGTTCTAGTGTTAGGCCTAGGGTTAGGCTTATCATTAGGGCTAGAGTTAATGCTAGGGTTAGGGTTAGGGCAAAGCCTTTAGTTAAGTTGGGGTTGCGGCAAGTGTGAGGGTTAATTCTAGGCTTAGGACTAGGGGTAGGGGTAGGGTAGGATTAGGGCTAGGGTTAGGAGTAGGAGTAGGTGTTCGTGTTATGGTCAAATCTAAAGTTAGGTATAGGGTGACATTAGAGCTAGGGTTAGGTTAATGGTTAGGACTGGAGTTAGACTTAGATTTAGGGCTAGGTTTAGGCTTACTGTTGGGGAGGGTGTAGATTTAGGGTTAGGGCTAGGGTTACAGTCAGGGCTAAGGTTAAGGTTAGGGCTAGTGTTAGGGCTACGGTTAGGGTTAGGGTTAGGGCTAGGGTTACGGCTAAGGTGAGGGTTAGGGTTGGAGTTAGGGTTAGGGCTAGTTTTAGGGTTAGGGCTAAAGTTAGGGATACGGTTAGGGTTAGTGTTAGCATTACGGCTAGGGTTCGGGCTAGGGTTAGGGTTAGGGTTCGGGTTCGGGCTAGGGTTAGGGGTAGGGTTCGGGCTAAGGTTAGAGCTAGGTTTAGAGCTAGGATTAGGCTTCGATTTAGGGCTAGGGTTAGGGATAGGGCTGGGTTTAGGGCTAGGGTTAGGGTTAGGGTTCGATTTAGGGCTAGGGTTAGGTTTAGGCTTAGGGTTAGTGTTAGGGCTAGGGTTAGGGTTAGAGTTTCATATTGGTTTGTGGTTAGGGCTAGGGTTACCTTTAGGGCTAGAGTTAGGGTTAGGGCTAGGGTTAGAGCTAGGGTTAGTATTAGTGTAAGAACTGGGACTAGGGTTAGGTTTAGTGTTAGGTTTAGGACTAGGGTTAGGGTTATAATTTGCGCTAGGGTTAGGGCTAGGTTTAGGGTAAGGTTTACAGTTAGGGTTATGGTTAGGGCTAGGGTTATGGTTAGTGCTAGAGTTAGGGTTAGGAGTAGGGTTAGGGTTAGATTTAGTCCTAGCGTTAAGATTAGGGCTTGGGTTAATGCTAGGGTTTGGGTTAGTGTTAGGGCGAGGGCTAGGGCTAGGTTTACAGTTAGGGGTAGGACTATGGTTAAGTCTAGGGTTAGGGTTAGTGTTTGGGTTCAGGCTAGAGCTAGAGTTACCGCTAGGATTAGGGTTGGGGCTAGCGATACAGATAGTGCTAGAGTTAGCGTTAGGGCTTAGTGCTAGGTTCAGGACTAGTATTAGGCCTTGGTTTAGGATTAGAGTTTGGGGCTTGGGTTAAGGCCAAGGTAAGGGCCAGGTTTAGGGCTGGGGTTATGGTTACTGTTGGTGATAGTATTAGGTTTTGAATTAGGGCTAGTTTTAGTAGTAGGTTTAGGGATAGGGGTAGGGGTAGAGGTAGGGTTGATGCTGGGGTTAGGCTTAGTGTTAAGGCTAGTGTTATGGCCAGGGTTATGGCTAGGGTTTGTGTTCGGGCTAGGGTTAGGCTTAAGGTAGGTGTTAAGGTTGGTGCTAGAGCTAGGATAAGGCCTACGGTTACAGTAAGTGTTATGGTTAGGGATAGGGTTAGGATTAGTGCTAGTGTTAGGGGTAGGGTTAGATTTAGGTGTACGATTATGGTTAGAGTTAGGGTTTGGGTTATGCCTAGTGTTAGGGTTAGGGCTAGGTGTAGGGTTAGGGTTAATGCCAGGAATAGTTGTAATGTTAGGATTATGGTAAGGGCTAGGGCTAGGGCTACGGTTTAGGTTAGGTTTAGGGCTAGGGTTATGTCTAGGTTTAGGGCTAAGGTTAGGTCTAGGTTTCAGGCTAGGGTTAGGGTTAGGGTTAGTTTTAGTGTTAAGGTTTAAGATTAGGGTTAAGGTTAGTGTTAGTGCTAGGGTTAGGGTTAGGGTTAAAATTAGGGTTAGGGTTAGGGTTAGGGTTAGAGCTAGGCCTACAGTTACGTTTTGGATTAGGACTAGGGTTAGGGCTTCAGTTAGGGTTAGAGCTATGGTTAGGAATAGGGTTAGGCCAGGATTAGGGTTAGGGTTAGAGTTAGGGTTAGTTAGTTTTATGGTTAGGGCTCGGGTTAGGGCTAGGGTTACAGCTAGGGTTACGGCTATGTTTAGGGCTAGTGTTAGGGTTAGGGTTAGGTGGGGTTAGATTTAGGGTTAGTGCTAGGGTTAGGGTTAGGATTAGGGTTAGGTCTAGGGTTAGGGTTAGGGCTTGGGTTATGGCTAGGTTTAGGGTTAGGGTGAACTCTAGAATTAGACCTAGGATTATGGTTAGGGTTAGGGTTATCGTTAGGGTAGGGTTAATTTTAGGGCCAGTGTTAATTCTAGGGTTAGGCCTAGTGTTAGGTTTAGCGTTAAGGCTAGACTTACTGTTAGGGCAAAGCCTCTAGTTAGAATTAGTGTTGCGGCTAGGGTTAGGTTTAATTTTAGGGTTGGGGCTAGGTGTACGGGTAGGGTGGGGTTATAACTAGGGTTAGGTGTAGAATTAGTTGTTAGTGTTATGGTCAATTCCAGAGTTAGGGCTAGGGTTACAACCAGGACTAGGGTTGCGTTTTTGGTTATTTTTGGAGTTAGGCTTAGATTTAGGGCTACGTTTATGCTTAGTGTAAGGGTTGGGGTAGGTTTACGGTTAAGGCTAGGGTTTGGGTTATGGCTAGGGTTAGGTTTAGCGTTAGGGCTAGAGTTAAGGCTAAGATTAGGGTTAGGGCAAGGGTTAGGGCTTGGGTTTGGGATAGTGCTATGGCTGGGTTTAGGGTCAGCTCTAGGGTTATGGCTAGAGGTAGGGTTCGAGTTAAGGTTCGATTTAGGTTATTGTTAGGGCTTGGGTTAGGGTTAGTGTTGCTGATGGGACTAGAGTTAGGGTTACGGCTAGTGTTACTGTTAGGGATAGTGTCAGGAATAGATTCACGCTCACACGTATTCAATAAACTTGATAGAAGATTTATTGAAACATAGCAAGGGATGCTGCCATACAAAAGCAATAAAATGTGGGGAACCCCAACATCCTGCCTCCCTTCAGAGAAAAAAAAATACATACAGATATATATATACGATACATGGAAAATACCACAGAACAGTAGAAATATAGGAAGACTAAATAGCAATAGAATTGCAGTAAAAAATCAATAGGGGCATTGAGGCACATCAGTCGTCGAAGAAGTCAGCGAAGGGGCCCTCTTCAGCAAACTGGAATGAAAAACAGGATGAATAGCTTTGAGGGAAGAAGGGAGATCCAGTTCAAAAGAGACATCATTAATAGCTCGTTTCACAGGAAAAGCACCGAGAAAGCGAGGGGAAAATTTTTTAGATGGGGAGGGTGAGGAAATGTTTTTAGAAGAAAGGAAGACCAAATCACCGGGTTTATAAGGGGGATTAGGCTGCCGTTTACGGTCAGCGAAGCGTTTGTGGGAAGCCTTAGCAAAGGTGAGAGCACGCGAGACAGATTGCCAAATGCCAGAAAATTTAGAGACCCAAGCAGAGACAGAGGGAGGGCGGAAGGGGAGGGGGAAGGGGAAGGAAGAAAACCGTAAACAATCTCAAAGGGGGGCTTCCCAGTGGAGGAATGAACTGCAGAGTTAATGGCAAACTCAGCGAAAGGAAGGAGCGAAACCCAATTACTTTGGTTCTCAGAAACAAAACACCTAAGAAACTGCTAAGGGATTTGTTAACACGCTCAGATTGGCCATCTGTCTGGGGGTATAAGCACTGCTGAGTTTCTGGGTGACGCCCAGGGTTTTCAGCAGGCAAGTCCAAAACTTGGAAGTAAAAACAGGATCCCTGTCAGAAATGATCACAGAAGGTAATCCGTGAAGTTTCCAGACATGAGTGACAAACAAATCAGCAAGCAATTCAGCAGAGGGCACACGCCGCAGGGGCACAAAATGACATTGTTTGGAAAAATGATCAGTAATAACCCAGATGGCATGAAAACCTTGCGAGGGGGGGAGAATACGATAAAATCCCATGCAACGACCGACCAAGGACTAGAAGGAACAGGCAAAGGTTGCAGGAGCCCTTGAGGCTTAGATGTGGGCGATTTAGAAACGTTGCAAGTGGCACACCGTTTAATATTAGTCTGCACAGAGGAGTTCAATCCAGGCCACCAAAAAAGGCGGCGAATCGCGTGCAATGTTTTCAAAAACCCAAAATGTCCAGCGGGTTTGGAATCGTGATGACGATGAAGGACATGCGCACGGGCAGCAGGGGGAACGTAGATCCTGGTGCCATAGAGGGGAGATTGTCAACCCAGGCTATTTTGTCCTTGTTAGCCGGGAGCCAGGAATCTGCGTGCCTGGAATGGAGGATAGCATCCCGGAGAGCAGATTCACAGAGAGATGAGGCAGAAAGCCTTGATTTTGCCAGGGCACGAGTAGTTACTTGAGAAACCAGGGAGGAGGCAGGAAATAAAGTTTGGGGGGGGGGAGGCAGCAGGGGGTCCCGCAAAACAGGGAAGTCGAGAGAGAGGGTCTGCCAGTTGGTTAGTGCGGCCAGGTTTGAAAACAATTTTAAATCGGAATCTCGGGAAAAAACTCAGCCCATCTCACCTGTTTAGAGGAGAGTTTCTTAGCAGACTGCAAGGCTTGTAAATTCCTGTGATCAGTCCAAACTTCAAAGGGGAGTCGGGCCCCTTCAAGCAAATGACGCCAAGAGGATAGCGCAAAATGAATACCCTTGGTTCTATCTCCCAAATAGGCCAATTAGATTGTTGGGGAGAAAACTTCTTTGAAATGAAAGCACAAGGCTTGAGTGCTCCTGCGGAGTCATGTTGTAAAAGAACGGCTGCCATAGCAAAATCCGAAGCATCTGTTTGCACAATGAATTGCTTTGAGCTGTCAGGGAAAAGGAGTAAAGGCTCAGAAGTAAATTTAGATTTCAATTGTTCAAAAGCTGATTGACATTCGGGGACCAATGAAGTAAACTGTGACTTGCTTGCAGCCGAGCCTTTAGGTTTCCGTAAAAGGCTAGTGAGCGGAAGTGTTATAGTGTTATAGTGGCAAAATCCTCAATAAAGTTCCGGTAAAAGTTCGCGAAGCCAAGAAATTGCTGCAGTTGCTTCAATATTTTGGGAATGGGCCATTGTAAAATGGAATTAATTTTTGAAGGGTCCATTTTTAGGGAGCAATCCTGAATCCTGTAGCCCAAGTAATCAAACGTTTGAGTGTCAAATTGGCATTTGGATAGATTAACCACGAGGTTATTATCTATCAGACATTGAAGCACTTCACGGACCAATGAGACAGGAGATTCCATGGAATCTGCATAAATTAAAATGTCGTCCAAATAAATCAGAACCCCCTATACAATAAGTCATGAAAAATGGTGTTCAGAAACATTTGAAACACAGATGGTCCAGATTGTAAGCCAAAAGGAAGAACCGTCCATTTAAAGTTACCGAGCGGAGTTGCGAAGGTGGTAAGCCACTCAGAGTCCGGGTCCATTTAATTCTATGAAAAGCCTCTTTAAGGTCAAGTTAAGTGAAATATTTACTTTGGACAAGATGGTCCAAAACGGTCCGTATCAGGGGAATGGGATAACTGTTGGAAGAGATAACTCGGTTAATAGCAGAGTAGTTAACTATAGGGCCCAGGATCAGCGCTGGGATCTTTTTCTCTTTCGGAAAAACACAGGACTCGCCGTGGGGGCTGGGGATGGCTTGATAAAGCCACGAGCCAAGTTCTTATTTAGGAACTTCTTGAGAGCACGGAGTTCTTGTTGACCCATGGGGTAAATTTTTGGTTTAGGCAGTGTGGCCCCGTCAGCCAATTCCAACTTACAGTCAAATTCTGTGTGTGGGGGCAATTTGTCAGCCTCCTTTTCATGGAAAGCCTTTTGTAAGTCTCGGTAGTGTGAAGGTATTTGTTGCAATTCTTCATGAGAAATAGAAAAGTTTGAATCTGAAGAGGAAAGAGTGCCAGCAGTCCAGTTTATTTGGGGGTTATATTTACGAAGCCAATCGATTCCCAAAACCAATTTGAACTGCACCGCCTTGGGAACCAGAAAGCGCATGCTGTAATTATTTTTGCCCATTTGGAATGAGATGGGCTGTGAAATTTTACCAATTACTCCTCCAGTCATTGAGGTCCCATCCATTTGAGTTAATTTGATGGGGCGTTTCAGGGGCTCATAAAGAATTTTTAGATCCTTGTCCAATTTGGGTGCAACAGGCTTCTGGAGCAGCCAGAGTCAATTAGTGCTCTATGTAGATGCAAATTCCCATCTCTGCCAGTAAGCGTAACCGTGGCGAAAAAATGGGGAATTTTAGGAGTACTTACAGCTGTTCCCGCTGCCTTCCAGTCATCGCAGTCGTTTTCAGAATCTCCGTCTGTGTCAGATGAGGACAAAGAGGTAGTTTTACCGTCAGGAGCGGAGTCTCCTGTCGCTGCTGAAGGGTCCTTTGAAATGCGTTTAGGCGGTTGCTTGGCACGGTACGCCGGGGTCTTTATTCCTGGTGTCTGCTCGATCTCCCTTAGTCCCAGCTGGAGCTTGGTTTTCGAGGCAGGTATTGGCGAGGTGACCCGTTTTGCCACAGTTGAAGCACATGCCCAGACGGAGGTGTTTGTTCCGTTCCTCAGCGTTGAGGAAGGCGGAACGGCGAGGTTGTCGTTTTGGCGTGTCTTGTCGCTGTCAGCTCAGCTGAACAGTCTGGGTTATGCCTTCCACTTCAGTAGCTAGTCTGACCCAGCCTAGCAGGGTTTGTGGATTGGCCTGCATTAGACACCCGTGTAAAATGTCAGGATTTAGTCCATCTTTGTATAATTCAATAAGGATTTCATCATTCCACAGGACTTTGGTGGCCAGGTTTCTGATTCGCGGGAATATGTTCCCACATCATTCCTGCCTTGTTTCATTCGTTTTAGTTGATATTTGTTTTTTTCCAGTAGGTGAGGGTCTTCAAAGTGTTCGCGCAGGTGGTTCCTGAAGAGCTGCAGATTTTCAGTTTCGGGGGCGCGTGTGTCATGCAGGTTCGCTACCCAGTCAGCTGCCAGTCCTTTCAACCTCTGGCTGAGGTATCGAATTCGGGCCGCATCATCCCGAAACAGATGGCCATGATCAATCATGAAACGGAACGGAACAATCGCCTCCGTCTAGGAATGTGCTTCAACTGTGGCAAAACGGGTCACCTTGCTAATACTTGCCCTGAAAACCAAGCCCCGGCTGGGATTAAGGGAGCATGAGCAGACACCAAGAATAAGGAATCCACAAGTCAGCCAGCGGCTGTCAAACAACCACTTAGACGCGCTTCTAAGGCCCCGGCAGCTGCGACAGGAAACTTCGTTCCCGACGCTGAATCCACCACTTCGTCCTCATCTGAGACAGACGGGGATTCTGAACACGACGACGATGACTGGCAGGCAGCGGGAACAGCCATAAGTACTCCAAAAATTCCCCATTTCTACACCACAGTTACGCTTATTGGCAGAGATGGGACTATGCATGTACATAGTGCATCAATTGACTCTGGTTGCTCCAGAAGCTTGTTACACCCCAAACTGGCTAAGGATTTACAAATCCTTTATGAGCCCTTGGAACGCCCCATCAAATGGATGGGACCTCAATGACTGGAGGAATAATTGGCAAAATTACTAAGCCCATCTCATTTCAAATGGGAAAAAACAATTACAGCATGCGCTTTCTGGTTCCCAAGGCGGTGCAGTTCAAATTGGTCTTGGGAATCGATTGGCTTCGTGAATATAACCACCAAATAAACTGGACTGCTGGCACTCTATCCTCTTCAGAATCAAACTTTCCCATTTCCCATGAAGATATGCAACATATTCCTTCACACTACCGGGACTTGCATAAGGCTTTCCACGAGAGGGAAGCTGACAAATTGCCCCCCCCCACAGATTTCGACTGTAAACTGGAATTGGTTGACGGGGCCAAACTACCTAAACCAAAAATTTACCCCATGAGCCAACAAGAACTCCTTGCTCTCAAGAAGTTCCTCAATAAAAACTTGGCTCGTGGATTCATCAAGCCTTCTACAGCCCCCACGGCGAGTCCCGTTTTCTTCCGAGAGGAAAGATCCCAGTGCGGATCTGAGGCTGATAGTTAACTACTCTGCTATTAACCAAGTTATATCTTCCAAATGTTATCCCATCCCTCTGATACGGACTGTTTGGACCACCTTGTTCAAGGAAAATATTTCACCAAACTTGATCTAAAGGAGGCTTTCCACAGGGTTAGGATGGACCCGGGCTCTGAGTGGCTTACCACCTTCGCAACACCGCTCAGTAACTTTAAATGGACGGTTCTTCCTTTTGGTTTACAATCTGGACCGTCTGTGTTTCAAATGTTTCTGAACACCATTTTTCATGACTTATTGTATCAGGGGGTTCTGATTTATTTGGATGACATTCTAATTTATGCAGATTCCATGGAATCTCATGTGTCATTGTTCCGTGAAGTGCTTAAACGGCTGATAGACAATAATCTCGTGGTTAATCTCTCTAAATGTCAATTTGACACCCAAACTTTTGATTACTTGGGCTATAGGATTCAAGATTCTTCACTGAAAATGGACCCCTCAAAAATTGACTCCATTTTGAAATGGCCCATTCCCAAAACTTTGAAACAACTGCAGCAATTTCTTGGCTTTGCGAACTTCTACTGTAACTTTATCGAGGATTTTGCTGCAATAGCGCTTCCACTCACTAACCTTTTACGGACACCTAAAGGTTCATCTGCAAGCAAAACACGTAGACTTTGTTGGTCCCCTGAGTGTCAGTCGGCGTTTACCATTTGAAATCCAAATTTACCTCTGAGCCATTGCTTCTTTTCCCGGATAGCACCAAGAAATTCATTGTGCAAACTGATGCTTCGGATTTTGCCATGGTGGCCGTTCTTTTACAACATGACACTGCGGAAGCGCTCAAGCCTTGTGCCTTCATTTCTAAGAAGTTTTCTACTCAACAATCTAATTGGCCTATTTGGGAGAAAGAAGCCAAGGCTATTCATTTTGCGCTCTCCTCTTGGCGTCATTTGTTAGAAGGGGCCCGAATCCCCTTTGAAGTTTGGACTGATCATAGGAATTTGCAAGCCCTGCAGTCAGCTAAGAAACTTTCCCCTAAACAGGCGAGATGGGTGAATTTTTCCAGAGATTCCGATTTAAAATTGTTTTTAAACCTGGCCACACTAACCAGCTGGCGGACCCTCTCTCCGGCTTCCCTGTTTTGCGGGACCCCCTGCTGCCTCCCCCCCTTCCAAAACCTTATTTCCTACCTCCTCTCTGGCTTCTCAAGTCACTACTCGCGCTACAGCTAAAACAAGGCTTTCTGCCTCTTCCCTCTGTGACTCCGCTCTCCGCAATGCTATCATTCATTCAGCGCACGGGGATTCCTGGCTTCCGGCGAACAAGGACAAAATTACATGGGTTGAAAATCTCCCCTTCTATGGCACAAGGACATGTTCCCCCTGCTGCCCGCGAGCATGTCCTTCATCGTCATCACGATTCCAAACCCGCTGGACATTTTGGGTTTTTGAAGACATTGCACGCGATTCGCCTTTTTTTTTGGTGGCCTGGATTAAACTCCTCTGTGCAGACTTATATTAAACAGTGTGCCACTTGCAACGTTGCTAAATCACCCACGTCTAAGCCTCAAGGGCTGCTGCAACCTTTGCCTATCCCTTCTGGTCCTTGGGCGGTCGTTGCATGGGACTTTATCGTATCTCTCCCCTCCTCACAAGGTTTTCATGTCATCTGGGTTATTACTGATCATTTTTCCAAACAATGTCATTTTGTGCCCCTAAAAAGGGTCCCTTGTGCTGAGAAATTGGCTGACCTGTTTGTTGCTCATGTATGGAAACTTCACGGATTGCCTTCTGTAATCATTTCTGACAGGGATCCTGTTTTTACTTCCAAGTTTTGGTCGTGTCTACTGAAAACACTGGGCGTCACTCAAAAACTCAGCAGTGCTTATCACCCCCAGACGGATGGCCAATCTGAGCGTGTTAACAAATCCCTTGAGCAGTTTCTTAGATGTTTTGTTTCTGAGAACCAATCTGAATTGGGCCTCGCTCCTCCCTTTTGCTGAATTTGCTATTAACCATGCAGTTCATTCCTCCACTGGGAAGTCCCCCTTTGAGATTGTTTACGGCTTTCTACCTTCCCCTTTCCCCTCCTCTCCCTTCTTCTGCGCCTCCCTCTGTGTCGGCTTGGGTCTCTAAATTTTCTGACATTTGGCAATCCGTCTCGCGTGCTCTCTCCTCGCCAAGGCTTCCCACAAACGCTTCGCTGACCGTAAACGGCAGCCTAATCCCCCTTATAAACCTGGTGATTTGGTATTCCTTTCTTCTAAGAATATTTCTTTACCCTCCCCATCTAAGAAACTTTCCCCTCACTATCTCGGTCTTTTCCTGTGAAACGGGCTATTAATGATGTCTCTTTTGAACTGGATCTCCCTTCTTCCCTTAAAGCTATTCATCCTGTTTTTCATTCCAGTTTCCTGAAGAGGGCCCCTTCGCTGACTTCTTCACCGGCTGATGTTCCTCAACGCCCGATTGATTTTTCTGCTGCATTTATTTTGCTATTTGTCTTCCTGTATTTCTACCGTTCTGTGGTATTTTCTGTTTATCATATATATATGTCTGTATGTATTTTTTTTTCCTGAAGGGGGCAGGATGTCGGGGTGCCCCCACATTTTATTGCTTTTGTATGGCAGCTGCCTGTGGGAATGGTGATAGTAGAATGTTAGGTTATTCCTAGGTGTTGAACATTCCTTCCGGCTGGAATTTCAAAGGAACTGTTGGACAGATAGTCGTCATGGTGATTGGGGTCGTTTGTCCTTTTTACAACTATCTCAGGGGAAACTGTCCTTTAAAGTGTAGAGTGTGGGAACCAGATCCCACTCTCGAGCTTTGACGTCTGTAAGACAGCATCCCTTGCTATGTTACAATAAATCTTCTATCAAGTTTATTGAATACGTGTGAACGTGAATCTGTTCCTGACACCACCGCTTCCCAAGACTGTCGTGCCAAGTCTGGTCAGTCAAGGGCGGCAGCTATCTTCTTCCAAGTTTTCATGGTTGACGGGCAGTCCTTTATAAAGTGCTCTGTAGTCTCCTTGGCTTGACTTCCACTAACAGAGGCTTGTCTCTGACACAAAAGTCTAGGACACATTTGTTCTGTTTCCCTCAGCCACGGTTGGTTTTCTTTTAAATAATAGATTTGAAGGTAGAATCTCCATCGAATGTCCCACAGACCGAAGGTATTCCTCGGTCCGTGAAACATTCGATGTTCCAGGACACTTCTTTTAAATATACAGACAAATGGTCCTTCTTGGCATTTTTTTCCAACTGCGGCTGAAAAAACAAGACGTCCCCCATTTCCCAGTATATGTAACGCTTCAAATCTCGCACAGATCCCCCTTTGGTCTTAAACCTACTCCGCCAAGACCCCGTTTTGCTGAATCTGACCATAGACCTCCCTGAGGAAGTCAGGGCCCGCGTGTCTCATTGTGGCTGTCACCCGGAAAGGCACCGGTTCCTCTTTCCACCACTTCTCAGCCCAACTCTCCTTCACCCCATGTTCTGCAAAAAGAGACACCCACCCCTCTAGGCCTGTCTGCTGACAAAACCACTGGCTAAACTTTCCAAAGTTCTGGCTGAGAAAAGTAGCCAGAAACTTTAGGCGCAGTGCGGGTACGTTAAGGCCTCCCTGTTCTGTTTTCCTAAAGGCCACCGCCCGAGGCAGGGGAAAGCAGCCGTTCCCCAGAGAAATCGGAAAACCCGTTTTTCCGCTTCCTTCAGCAGGCTTTGTGGGGGTGGGTAGACTGCGGCCAAATTCAAAGCCAAGGGCATGAGGTAACTTTTGATGTACACCGCCTTCTGGTAAACATTCAATTTCCATGGTTTCCATTTCTCAAAACATTCCTTCATTGATCTCTAACAAAGCTGCCAATTCTTTTCCCACCCAAAAGCTTTAATGGAAAACCATAAACCTAACATTTTGTACTCCTCTAATTTCTATACACTTTCATTTTCACATTGTGTCTCTTGTTTCATTGCTTCCATGTTAACTGGAGATAGAAATAAGTTTTCTTCCTCCTAAAGAAAGAGATCAAATGACTTTAATTAATTCCCCAAACCCCTT
>CAOLHI010006188.1:0-65004 GCA_948474755.1 Ctenosaura bakeri
GGAGCTGTAAAAAGCACAACCTCCTCCTTCGAAATCAGGGTAAGGGTAAGGGTAAGGGTAAGGGTAAGGTTAAGGGTTAGGGTTAGGGTTAGGGTTAGGGCTAGAGTTAAGGCTAGGATAGGTTAGGGCTAGGGTTAGTGTCCGGGTTGCGGTGAGGGCTAGGTTTAGAATTACGTTTAGGGTTATTGTTAGGGCTTGGGTAGCGTTAGGGTTAGGGTTAGGGCTAGATTTAAGGTTAGGTGTAGAGTTAGGGTTAGGGTTAGGGCTAGGGTTAGGGTTAGAGTTAGTGTTAGGGTTAAGGATAGGGTTAGGGCTAGCGCTTAGGCTAGTGCTAGGGTTAGGGCTAGGATTCGGGCTACGGGTAGGCCAAGGGCTAGGGTTAGGGTTAGTGAGAGGGTTAGGGCTAGGTTTAGGGTTAGGCTTAGGGTTACGGCTAGGGGTATGGTTAGTGTCAGGTGTACAGTTCGGGTTAGCCTTAGGGTCAGTGTTAGGGTTGGGTTAGGTTTAGGATTAGGTTCAGGGCTAGGGTTAGGGCTAGGGTTCAGTAGAGGATTAGGGTTAGGGTTAGGGCTAGGGCTAGAGTTAGGGTTAGGGCTAGGGTTAGGGCTGGGGTTGTGGTTTGGGTTAGGGTTAGTGTTAGGGCTAGGGTTAGGGTTAGGGCTAGGGTTAGGGCTAGAGTTAGGGTTAGGGCTAGGGTTAGGGCTGGGGTTGTGGTTTGGTTTAGGGTTAGTGTTAGGGCTAGGGCTAGGGTTAGGGTTAGGGCTAGGGTTAGGGTTAGGGCTAGGGTTAGGGACAGGGCTAGGGTTAGGGTCAGTGCTAGAGTTAGGGCTAGGGTTCGGTAGAGGTTTAGAGTTAGGGTTATTGTTAGCGTTAGGGCTTGAGTTCGGGTTACGGTTAGGGCTAGAGTTATTGCTGGGGTTCTGATTTTGGTTAGGGTTAGGGTTAGAGCTGGGTTAGGTCTAGAGTTAGGGTTAGGGTTAGGGCAAGGGTAGCGTTAGGGCTAGGGTTAGGGTCAGGGCTAGGGCTAGGGCTTGGGTTAGGGTTAGGGCTAGGTTTACGGTTAGGGTTAGGGCTAATGTTAGTGTTAGGGTTAATGTTACTTCTAATCCTACTCCTACCCCTAACCCTAGAAATAGGGGTAGGGTTAGGGTAGGGGTTAGTGTTGTGTCTAGGGCTAGGATTAGGTCTCGGTTTCGTGCTAGGGTTAGGTTTGGGGCTTGGGTAAGGGTTAGTGCTATTCTTAGGTCTAGGGTTAGTTCTGAGGTTTGGGTTAGGGTTAGGGTTAGGGTTACGGATAGGGCTCGAGTTAGGGCTAGGGTTATTGTTTGTTTTTGTCCTATGGTTAGGGCTACGGTTAGGGTTAGGGCTTCGGTTAGGCTTAGCATTAGGGCTAGTTTTAAGGCTAGGGTTAGGATTACGGCTCAAGTTAGGGTTTGGGTTTAGACTAGGGTTAGGGCTAGGATTAGGGTTGGGGTTACGGTAGGGGTTAGTGTTGGGGCTATTGCCGCAGTTACGTATAGGGTTAGAGCTAGGGTTAGTTATAGGGTTAGCATTAAGGTTAGGTTAGCTCTAGGGTTTAGGGTACGATTTGTTGGGAGTGACAACCTTTGCATGTCTAATTAACTGGCTAGTTTGTTTGCATGTCTATTGTAAGCATAGAGAGATAGACTAGAGAGAAAACTTCCTGTTTGTTGGTTAACACCTCTTCCTCCAGCACATAAACAGTCTTTGTTTTTCTAAGGTTCTCTTGCCATCTACCCCCCTTTTGTCTTCGCCTTTTGACCTGAAAGCATGCTCTGAGTCTCCTAACGGGGATCATTTTGCAGCAAGCATGTGAGTGCTTATTTTTCTTCCTACCTTCCTCAAGAATTGAACCTGTGTAGACCATGCACAAGATTTTTGTGAGTAAACTCTTTTATATTTTTAATTAAACTGTTTTTGTGTTTATTTTGAGCTAGATGAAGTGTGTTTTGGGTGGAGTTAAAGAAGTGGGACTGGTGATCTCTTCAACTTCCGTTGTTTTTGTGCAGTTACTCTGCTGATTGAGAGTCTCATTACCAATGTCTCTCAATTTCCCCAACAGGTTATGGGGGCCCAGAACAGAACAGTTTCCAGATTCTTCGGGGTTTAGTTATTTTTTTGCTTTGTGTCTTTCCTGTGAAAGTGGCCGGTTTTTTCCCCTTCCCCCTTTTTTGCAAACACACATCTAGCTAGAGAATTTTCTCTAGAGCTGATTTCTCTTTTGGTTGGAATTGCTAACTAAAGCAAAAATGCTGCATGCAGATTTAGACCTAGCTTCCACACCCAGACTTGTGCTACTCAGCAATGAGAGCTATACAGAATGGAGACAAAAATTAAATTTAGCCTTTAATTACCATAATGTTCTTGATGCAATTAAAAAAGAAAAACCAAGTGGTGACACTGGAGAAGAACGGTTGAGAAAAGATGTTACAGCACAGTACCTAATTGGTAATGCATTGGAGGCTAATCAGCTACTCTATGTAAGAGATTGTAAAAATGCAAAGGAAATGCCAGATAAAGGAGTTTATGGTCTTTCACATGAAAAGTCTCAATCAATTTGGATGAGGCAACTTGTACAGCTTCACCTTCATACTAATGATATTGAATAAACCCATTTCAATGATGGAAGTGGTTGAGGCCATTTGGAATTTGAAGACTGATAAGGCTCCAGGTCCAGATGGCTTTACTGATAGATATTATAAGATATTGGAACATGAGATTTCAATACCTCTACAAAGCACAATAAATGAAATTGTAAAGGAAGGAATACCAGACACTTGGAAAGAAGCGAATGTAGTATTGATTCCCAAAGAAGGCAGAGATTTGACTGATGTGAAAAATTATAGACCAATATCACTTTTGAATGTAGACTACAAGATTTTTGCTTCAATCCTTGCTGTTAGACTCAAAAAGGTGTTGTCCGACATTATCAATGAAGATCAAAATGGGTTTCTGCCAAAAAGATCGTTGAGGAATAATATTCGAACGGTTTTAGATATAATAGAGTATTACGAAAGACATAATGAACGGAAAATGGCGATGATATTTTTTGATGCTGAGAAAGCATTTGATATGATTAACTGGCCTTTTATGATAATGACTTGTAAGCAAATGTTGGCTGGAGAGAAATTTGTCTCATGGATTGAAGCAATTTATAAACAGCAACAAGCCAGACTTCTGATAAATGGTGAAAGAACACAGTTGATAGAACTGAAGAGGGGGACTAGACAAGGGTGTCCATTGTCCCCTCTGCTATTTATTATGACATTGGAAATATTAAATAATGCCATTAGAGAAGACAATGACATTAAAGGAGTTCAAATTAAGAAACATCAATACAAATTGAAAGCCTTCGCAGATGATTTGGTGGTTTTTTTTGGAGGACCCATGTAGAGGCATTGGAAAATTGATTAAAATAATTCAAGAGTATGGAGAGTTCTCCGGATTTAAGATAAATGTGGAAAAAACAAATTTCTTAACTAAAAATTTGAGAGAAGAGAAGAGACGGAAATAATACAAAAAACGGGATTCAAGAGAGGACAAAAAGTTAAATATTTGGGAATTTGGATAGCCAGAAGAAATAATGAGCTGTATTCAAATAATTATGGGGGAAAAAAGGAAGGAGATAATTAAAGATTTGGAAAGCTGGTCTAAGTTACATTTATCAATGTTGGGGAGAATTGCAGTAATCAAAATGAATGTTCTACCAAAGATGAACTTTCTATTCCAAAACCTTCCTGTAATTTTGAATAAGAAACCTTTTCTACAATGGAAGAGAGAAATATCCAAGTTTATATGGCAAGGGAAGAAACCCAGGATTAAATGGAACATTTTAACAGATCATAAAAATCGAGGTGGTATGGGTTTACCTGATTTTCAGGTTTACTACAAGGCCGCGGCTTTTATATGGATAAAAGACTGGATGGATCTACAAGATGCCAGAATGCTGGCATTGGAGGGAGCAGATCTGAGGATGGGCTGGCATGCCTATATGTTCTATGATAAAGCAAAAATAGATAAAGATTTCACAAATCATTACATCAGGAAATCGCTTCTGAAAGTTTGGGAAGATTACAAGTCTAGAAACATTAGGCAGCTGCCCACCTCGGTCTCCCCTCAAGAAGCTTTCTTTGATAGATGGACCGAATCTGAAAAATGGCTTCGATATGAGGACATAATTGAGAGGGCAAAATCGAATAGTATTCAGCTTAAATCAAGAGACAAGTTGGAGCAAGAAGGAACAGTTCTAAATTGGTTTCCTTACAGGCAGTTAACTGAAAGGTTTCAGATGGATTTAAAGACATATGGAATTGAAATAAAGGAGAAGGTTGGAGTGATAAAACGACTTTTTGAAAACCCTCCTTATTTATTAGCCCAAATCACTCAGGAAATATTGCACCAGGAGAAGTATGAAGAAACTGTTAAAGCAGTAATGATCTCGTGGGCACAGAATATTGGTTATACAATTCAACTGTACTCTTGGGAGCAGAGTTGGAAAAAGACAAACAAATTTACGGTTGCCCAGAACCTAAAAGAGAACTATTATAAAATGTTTTATAGATGGTATTTGACACCAGATAAATTACAAAAGATTTACAATTCAGGTACTGGGCTCTGTTGGAAATGTTTAAAAGAGGTGGGTACGATATATCATATGTGGTGGACATGCCCAAAGGTCAAGAAATATTGAACTGAGATACATAAGAGGATTTGCGAAATAATGAAGCTACAATTTCCTATGACTCCTGAAATGTATTTGTTGAATATGACAGATTTAGTAGACGGTATGAATATAAAGAAATATTGGAGAATATTATTATATATGATAACAACAGCACGTATTGAATATGCTAAGGTATGGAAAACACAGCAAATACCTACAATAGAACAATGGTGGGGAACCTTCATTGAAAATAAAAATGCTGACATAGTCTCTCAAAGATTGAAAGGGAAATCAGATGATGAAATTCAGAAAGAATGGCAAATTGTAGGTGATTGCTGGGTGACCTTTCATAGTAGTCTATAATTCAGGGTAATATGTGGAAAAATTTCATTGTGATGATTACGGCAGATATCATGAAGCAGGAATATGGTAATGGAAATGCTATGTACTAACATGTAAAATGGCTGAAAAATGGAGTACAATGATATAACAATGTTAAGAGATTTTGGAAATGAAGTCTCGATCAGTTTGGAAGATTCAAGAAATAATTCATGTGAAATAGCAATAATAAATTGTTGTTTTAATTGTGAAACTTTAATAAAAAATGATATTATTATAGTTAGGGATAGAGGTAGGGTTAAAGTCAAGGTTAGGGTTAGGTTATTTTTAGGGCTAGGGTTAGTGTTAGGTTTAGGGTTACTGTTGGGACTAGGGTTAGTGTTACGGCTAGTGTTACTACTAGGGATAGGGTTTGGGGTTATGTTTAGTTTTAGGGTTAGGGTAAGGGCTAGGGTAAGTTCTCTGTTTAGGGCTATGGTTAGGGTAGAGTCTAGAGTTAGGTTTAACATTAGGGCTAGTGTTAAGTCTAGGGATAGGGTCAGTGTTGGGGTTAGGGCTAGAGCTAGATTTACAGCTAGGGTTAGGGTTAGAGCTAGCAATAGAGATAGCGCTAGGGTTAGGGTTAGGGCTTTGGGGCTAGGGTTAGGGCCAAGGTTAGGGCCAGGTTTAGGGCTAGGGTTAGAGTAACTGTTGGGAATAGGATTGGGGTTTAGGGTTAGGGCTAGTTTTTGTGCTGGATTTAGGGTTAGGGCCAGGGTTAGGACAAGGGTTAGTTTTAGGTGTAGTGTCAGTTCTAGGGTTAGGGTATTAAGATTCGGGCTAGACTTACATCTAGGGTTAGTTCTGCAGTTAAAATTAGGGTTCGGGATAGTCCTAGGTTTAGAGTTATTGTGAGGTTTAAGGGTTAGGGTTAGGGTTAGGACAAGGGTTAGTGTTAGGATTATTGTTAGTTCTCGGGTTAGTTCTAGTTCTAGGGTTAGGGCTTGGGTTAGGGTTAGGGCTATGGTTAGGTATAAGACTAGGGGTAGGTTTAGGCCTAGAGTTAGGGTTAGGGTTAGGGATAGGGATAGGGTTACGGTTAAGGCTAGGGTTTGGTTTTCGGCTAGGGTTAGGGTTAGGATTAGGTCTAGAGTTAAAGCTAGGATTAGGGCTAGGGTAAGGGTTAGAGGTTGGGTTTGGGCTAGTGCTAGGGCTGGGTTTAGGGTTAGCTCTAGACATAGGGTTAGGGTTTGGGTTCTGGTTCGGGTTAGGGTTGCTGTTGGGACTAGGGTTAGGGTTACGGCTAGCGTTACTGCTAGGGATAGGGTTATGGTTAGCTTTAGGGTTAGAGTTACGATTGGGCTAGGGTATGTTCCAGGTTTAGGTAGGTGTTAAGGTTGGTGCTAGAGCTAGGGTGAGGTCCACGATTACGGCTAGGGTTAGAGTTGGAACTAGGGCTAGGATTAGTGCTAGTGTTAGGGGCAGTGTTAGATTTAGGTGTAAGGTGATGGTTAGGGTTCGAGTTATGCCTAGGGTTAGGGGTAGGGCTAGGGGTAGGGTTAGGTTTAACGCCAGGGTTAGGTCTAATGTTAGGATTAGGGTTGGGGCTAGGGCTAGGACTAGGACTATGTTTAGGGCTAGGTTTAGGGTTAGGGCTATGGTTAGGGCTGGGACTATGGTTAAAGCTAGCGCTAGGGTTATTGCTAGGGTTAGGATAAGGCCAGGGTTTATTGTTGTGCCGAGGGTTGGGATTAATTTTAGGTTTAGGGTTATATTTACAGTTAGGGCTAGGGTTAGGGTTAGGGTAGGGGGTTAGGGTTGGGGCTATGGCTAGGATTAAATCCAGGGTGAGGGTTAGGGTTAAGGCTTACATCTACGGTTAGTTCTGGGGTTAAAATTAGGATTCAGGATAGCCCTAGGGTTAGGGCTATTGTGAGGTTTAGGGTTCGGCCTAGGGTTAGGACAAGTGTTAGTGTTAGATTTGGTTTTAGTTCTAGGGTTAGGGCTCGGGCCAGGATTAGGTCTAGGGTTAGCATTAGGGCTATGGTTAGGTTTAGCGTTAGGGATAGTGTTAAGGCTAGGCTTCGTGTTAGGTATCAGGTTAGTGTTTGGGTTTTGGCTAGGGTCAGGACGAGTGTTAGGGTTAGCTCTACCGTTAGAGTTGGGGTTAGGGTTAGGGATTGGGGTTAAGATTGGGATTGGGGTTAGATTTTGGGTTAGGGTTATGGCTGGGGTTAGGGTTAGGTTAGGGTTAGGGCTAGGGTCAGGTTTAGGATTAGGGTTAGGGTTAGGGCTACGGTTTGGGTTAGGGCTAGGCTTAAGGTAAGGGCTAGAGACAGCATTAGCATTAGGGTTATGGCTAGGGTTAGGGTTAGGTTTAGGGCTAGGGTTAGGGTTAGGGCTAGAGTTAGCATTAGCATTAGGGTTATGGCTAGGGTTTTGGCTAGGGTTAGTGTTAGGTCTACGGTATGTCTAAGGATAGGTTGATGGCTAGGGTTAGGGTTAGGGTTACGGCTAGGGTAGTATTAGGGTTAGGGCTAGCATTAGGGCTAGGGTTAGGGCTAAGGCTAGGGTTAGGGCTAGGGTTAGGGCTAGGGTTAAGGCTGGGTTTAGGGATAGCTCTAGAGTTAAGGCTAGAGGTAGGGTTAGGGTTAAGTTTAGGGTTAGGTTATTGTTAGGGTTGGGTTAGTGTTAGGGTTAGGGTTGCTGTTGGGACAAGGGTTAGGGTTACGGCTGGTATTACTACTAGGGATAGGGTTAGAGTTATGTTTAGTTTTAGGGTTAGTATAAGGGTATGGTAAGTTCTACGTTTAGGGTTATGGTTAGGGTTGAGTCTAGAGTTAGGATTAACACAAGGGTTAGGGTTAGTATCAGGGTTAGGGCTAGGGTTAGGGTTAGGGTAAGGGCGAGGGTTAGGGCTAGGGTTAGGGTTAGGGTTAGGACTAGGGTTAGGGTTACGCTTAGGGTTATGGTTAGGGCAAGGGTTATGGTTAGGCCTAGAGTTAGGGTTAGGGCTATTGTCAGAGTTAGGGTTAGGTTTAGTATTAGGGGAATGGCTAGGGTTAGGGTTAGGGTTACGACTGGGGTTAGGGTTAGATTTTGGGCTAGGGTTACAGCTAGTGTTAGGGTTAGGTTTAGGGCTAGTGTTAGGTTTAGGGCTAGGGTTAGAGCTAGAGTTAGGTTTTGGGTTACGACTAAGCTTTTTCGTAGGATTAGGGTTAGGGTTAGGGCTAGGGTTAGCGATAGGGGTAGGGTTAGGTTTAGGGCTAGGGTTAGGGTTAGATCTAGCGTTAGGGTTAGGGCTAGGGTTAGGATTAGGGTTAGGGCTAGGATTCGGGTTAGGGCTAGGTTTGGGGCTAGGTTTAGGGTTAGGGCTAGGGTTAGGGTTAGGGTTAGGGCAAGGGTTAGGGTTAGGGCTAGGGCTAGCCTTAGTTTTAGGTTTAGGGCTACGGTTAGCTTAGGGTTAGGGTTAGGGTTCGGGTTATGGTGAGATCTAGAATTAGAGCTAGGGTTATGGTTAGGGTAAGTGTAAGGGTTAGAGTTAGGGCTAGGTTTACAGCTAGGGTCAGGGCTAGCGTTAGGGTTAGGGTTAGGGCTAGAGTTAGGGCTAATATTTGGTTTAGGGTTAGGGCCAGGGAAAGTTCTAGGTTTAGGTCTACGGTTAGGGTTGGGTCTAGAATTAGGCTTAGCATTAGGACTAGAGTTAAGTCGAGGGTTAGGGTTAGTGTTAGGCTTAGGGCTAGAGCTAGAATTACAACTGGGGTTAGAGTTAGAAGTAGCATTAGAGATAGTGCTAGGGTTAGGGTTAGGGCTTAGTACTAGGTTCAAGACTAGTATTAGGCCTTGGTTTAGGATTAGGGCTTGGGGCTAGGGTTAGATTTACTGTTGGGGATAGGATTTGGGATGGTATTAGGGTTAGGGTTAGGGTTAGGGATAGTGTTAGGGTCAGGGTCAGGGTTAGTGTCAGGGTTAGGGTTAGGGTTACGGCTAGGGTTAGGTTTAAGGTAAGGGTTAGGGTTAGGGCTTGGGTTAGGGTTAGGGCTACGGTTAGGTTTAGGGTTAGGGTTAGAGTTAGGGTTAGGACTACGAGTAGGTTTAGGGCTAGGTTTAGTAGGGTAAGGGTAGGATTAGGGGTAGGGTTACGGTTAGGGTTAGGGTTAGGGTAAGATCTCGAAATAGAACTAGGATTAGGGTTAGGGTTAGGGTTAGGGCTAGGAGTAGGTTTACAGCTGGGGTTAGGGATAGGGAATAGGGTTAAGGTTAGGGTGAGATCTAGAATTAGAGCTAGGATTATGGTTAGGGTTAGGGGTATCATTTGGGTAGGCTTAATTATAGGGCCAGTGTTAGTTCTAGGGTTACGCCCAGCTTTAGGCTTAGCGTTATGACTAGAGTTAAGGCTAGGGTTAGGGTTACGGCAAAGCCTCTAGTTAGGGTTGGTGTTGCGGCTAGGGTTAGGGTTAAGGTTGGGGTAGAGGCTAGGGGTAGGGTGGGGTTAGGGCTAGGGTTAGAAGTAGGAGTAGGGTTTAGTGTTATGCTCAATACCTGGATTAGGGCTAGGGTTAGATTAGGGCTAGGGTTAAGGTTTTCAGGTTAGGACTGGAGAGGCTTAGGTTCAGGGTTTGGTTTAGGCTTATTGTTAGAGTGGGGTAGGTTTACGGTTAGGCTTGGTTGGGGTGAAGTCTACAGTTAGGGTTAGGTAGATTTAAAACGAGGATTAGGGTTAGTGTAAGGGTTGAGTTGGGTTAGTGTTAGGGCTAGTGCTAGGGCTGGGTTTAGGGTTAGATCTACGGTTAGGGGTTAGAGGTAGGGTTAGGGTATGGGCTTCTGGTTTCGGGTAAGGGTTGCTGTTGGGACTTAGGGATAGGGTTACGGATCTAGTGTTACTCCTAGGGATAGGGTTAGGATTAGGTTTAGGGTTAGGGTTAGGGTTAGGGTTAGGGCAAATTCTAGGTTTAGGGTTAGGGTTAGGTGTAGGGTTAGGGATAGGGATAGGGAAAATTCTAGGTTCGGTTGAGGCTTAGGGTTAAGGTTAGGGCTGGGCTAAAGAAAGTTAGGGTTAGGGTTAGGGTTAGGGCTAGGGTTATGATTCGGCTTAGGTTTAGGGCTAGGTTACGGTTAGTGTTAGGTTTAGGGTTAGGGTTAGGTTAGGGTATGTCAAGGAATAGGGTTAGCGTTAGAGCTGGGTGATGGCTAGGGTTAGGTTTAGGGTTAGGGTGAGGGCTAAGGTTAGGGTTAGGCTAAGGGCTAGTGTAGCGTTAGGGTTACGGTTAGGGATAGGGTTAGGGTTAGGGTTAGATTTAGGGCTAGGGTTAGGGTTAGATTTAGGGCTAGGGTTAGGGTTAAGGCTAGGGTTAGGGTTAGGGTAGGGTTAGGGTTAGGGTTAGGTCTAGGGTATGTCAAGGGATAGGGTTAGCGGTAGAGCTGGCTTAGGTTTAGTGTTACGGTGAGGGCTAAGTTTAGGGTTATGGTTAGGGCTAGGGTAGCGTTAGGGTTAGGGCTAGTGTTAGAGTTAGGGTAAGGGCTAGGCCCACAGTTAGGGCTAGATTTAGGGCTAGGGTTACGGCTAGCATTAGGTCTAGGGTTAGGGTTAGGGCTAGGGCTAGTTCACATCTAGGGTTAGTGCTAGGGTTAGGGTTCTGGTTACAGTGAGGGCTAGGATTAGGGTTACGGTTAGGGTTAGGGTTTTGGCTAGGTTTAGGGTTAGAGATAGGGTCAGGTATATAGTTAGGTTTAGGGTTACGGCTAAGCTTCGGGTTAGGTTTAGGATTAGGGTTAGGGCTAAGGTTAGCCATAGGCATAGGAGTAGGTTTAGGGCTAGGGTTAAAGTTAGGGCTAGGGTTAGGGCTAGATTTAGGGGTAGGGTTAGGGCTAGCATTAGGTCTAGGGTTAGGGTTAGGCCTAGGGCTAGTTTACGGCTAGGGTTAGTGCTTGAGTTACGGTTCTGGTTACAGTGAGGGCTAGGATTAGGGCTAGGGTTACGGTTAGGGTTAGGGCTAGGATAGCTTTAGGTTAGGGCTAGGGTTAGGGTTAGGGTTAGAGTTAGGGTTATGGCTAGATTTAGGGTTAGAGATAGGGTCAGGGATAGAGTTAGGTTTAGGGTTATGGCTCAGCTTAGGTTTAGGGTTAGGGTTAGGATTAGGGTTAGTGATAGGGTTAGTGTCAGGAACAGATTCACCCTCAAACGTAGCAATAAACTTTAGTAGAAGATTTATTGAAACATAGTGAATGATACTGTCTATCAGACGTTAAAGCTCGAGAATGGAATGCTTTCCCCCCGCCTTACACTTAAACAGCAAGTTTCTCCTGAGATAGTTGTAAAAGGACGAACGTCATCATGCCAAATGGTTCCTTTGAAATTCCAGCCGGAAGGAATGGTTGGCACCTGGGAAAGTTAACAGCCTACTATCACTATTTCCCCAGGCTACTGCTATCCTAAAACAACAAACATGGAGGACTCCTCACATCCTGCCCCACTTTTTTTTAAAAAAAAAAATTTCATATACATATAGATACGCAAAACAAGTAAAATATTACAGAACAACAGAAATACAAGAAACCCATGCAGTAATAACAAAGTCAATCGGGGCGTTGAGGAACATCAGTCGGCGAAGAATCCAGCGAAGGGGCTCTCTTCAGCAAACTGGAATGAAAGACAGGATGAATTGCCTTGAGGGAAGAAGGGAGATCCAGTTCAAAAGAAACATCGTTAATAGCTCTTTTCACAGGAAAAGGACCGAGAAATCGAGGGGAAAGTTTTTTAGAAGGAGAAGTAGACGAAATGTGCTTAGAGGAAAGAAAGACCAGATCCCCGGGTTTGTAAGAGGGGTTAGGCTGCCGTTTGCGGTCGGCAAAGCGTTTGTGAGAAGCTTTTGCAGACGCTATAGCATCCGAAACAGATTGCCAAATGCCCGAAAATTTAGAGACCCAAGCAGAAACAGAAGGAGGAGCAGAGGAAGGGAGGGTGAGGGGGGGGAAAGGAGAAGGAAGAAAGCCGTAAACTATTTCAAACGGGGGTTTCCCAGTAGAAGCATGAACAGCATGGTTTACAGCAAACTCAGCAAACGGGAGAAGCGAAACCCAATCGTTCTGGTTTTCAGAAACAAAGCACCTAAGAAATTGTTCAAGAGATTTGTTAGCACGCTCAGATTGGCCATCTGTTTGGGGGTGATAAGCACTGCTGAGTTTCTGAGTGATTCCCAGGGTTTTCAAGAGGCAGGTCCAAAACTTGGAAGTGAAAATTGGATCCCTGTCCGAAATGATCACCGAAGGTAGTCCGTGAAGTTTCCATACATGATGAACGAATAGGTCAGCAAGTCGTTCAGCATTGGGTACTTTCTTTAGAGGAACAAAATGACATTGCTTGGAAAAGTGATCAGTAACAACCCAAATAACATGAAAGCCATGTGAAGAGGGAGAGAGACGATAAAATCCCATGCGATAACCGACCAGGGGCTACAAGGAGCAGGCAGAGGTTGTAGGAGCCCTTGAGGCTTAGATGTGGGCGATTTAGAAACGTTGCAAGTAGCACACTGTTTAATGTAAGTTTGCACGGAGGAGTTTAGTCCAGGCCACCAAAAAAGGCGGCGAATCGCATGCAATGTCTTCAAAAACCCAAAATGTCCAGCAGGTTTGGAATCGTGATGACGATGAAGTACATGCTCACGGGCAGCAGGGGGGACGTAGACCTTGGTGCCATAGAAAGGGAGATTGTCAACCCACTCAATTTTGTCCTTATTTGCCGGGAGCCATGAGTCGGCATGCGCTGCATGAACGATAGCATCGCGGAGAGCGGAGTCACAGAGGGAGGAGGCAGAAAGCCTTGTTTTTGCTAATGTGCGAGTAGTTACTTGAGAAGCCAGGGAGGAGGCAGGAAATAAGGCTTTGGAGGGGGGGACGTAGCAGAAGGTCCCTCAAAACAGGGAAGGCGAGATAGAGGGTCCGCCAATTGGTTGGAACGGCCAGGTTTGAAAACAATTTTAAACCGGAACCTCTGGAAAAATTCAGCCCATCTCGCCTGCTTAGGGGAGAGTTTCTTAACCGACTGCAAGGCTTGCAAATTTCTATGATCAGTCCAGACTTCAAAGGGGAGTCGGGCCCCTTCAAGTAAATGTCGCCAAGTGGTCAGCGCAAAATGAATAGCCTTGGCTTCTTTCTCCCAAATAGGCCAATTAGCTTGTTGATGAGAAAATTTCTTTGAAATGAAAGCACAAGGCTTGAGTGCTCCCTCAGAGTCATGTTGCAAAAGAACAGCGGCCATGGCAAAGTCAGAAGCATCTGTTTGCACAATGAATTGCTTAGCACTGTCGGGGAAAAGTAGCAATGGCTCTGTAGTGAATTTAGATTTCAAATGTTCAAACGCCGACTGACATTCAGGGGACCAACGAAGTTTGTGCGACTTACATGTAGATTCGCCTTTAGGTTTCCGTAACAGGTTAGTAAGCGGAAGCGCTATGGCTGCAAAATCCTCGATAAAGTTCCGGTAAAAGTTTGCAAAGCCAAGAAATTGCTGCAGTTGCTTCAAAGTTTTGGGGACGGGCCATTGCAAAATAGATTTAAATTTTTTCGAAGGGTCCATTTTAAGTGAACAATCTTGAATCCTATAACCCAAGTAATCAAAGGTTTGGGTGTCAAATTGGCACTTAGACAGATTAACTACGAGGTTATTATCTATCAGCCGTCGAAGCACTTCCCGAACCAATGATACATGAGATTCCATGGAGTCTGCATAAATTAAAATGTCATCCAAATAAATCAGAACCCCCTGATACAATAAGTCGTGGAAAATGGTGTTCAAAAACATCTGAAACACAGATGGTCCAGATTGTAATCCAAAGGGGAGAACCGTCCATTTAAAATTCCCCAGTGGGGTTGCAAAGGTGGTGAGCCATTCAGAGTCTGGGTCCATCCGAATCCTATGAAATGCTTCTTTAAGATCAAGCTTAGTGAAATATTTTCCTTGAACAAGATGGTCTAAAACGGTCCGTATCAGGGGAATGGGATAACAATTGGAAGAGATAACCTGGTTAATGGCAGAGTAGTTAACTATCAGCCTCGGATCCGCTCCGGGATCTTTTCTCTTTCGGAAGAAGACAGGACTCGCCGTAGGGGCTGTAGAAGGCTTGATAAAGCCACGAGCCAAATTTTTATTAAGGAACTTTTTGAGGGCAAGGAGTTCTTGCTGGCTCATGGGGTAGATTTTTGGTTTAGGCAGCGAGGCTCCGTCAATCAATTCCAATTTACAGTCAAATTCAGTGTGGGGGGGCAATTTGTCAGCCTCCCTCTCATGAAAGGCCTTCTGTAAATCACGGTAGTGCGAAGGAATTTGTTGCAATTCTTCATGGCCAATAGAGAAGCTTGCCTCGGAAGAGGATAGAGTGCCAGCGGTCCAGTCTATTTGGGGATTATATTTACGGAGCCAGTCGATTCCCAAGACCAATTCGAACTGCACCGCCTTGGGAACTAGGAACCGCATGCTATAATTATTTTGGTCCATTTGAAATGAGATGGGCATGGTGATTTCGCTTATTGCTCCTCCAGTCATTGAGGTCCCATCCATTTGAGTTAACTTGATGGGGCGTTCCAAAGGCTCATATAGAGTTTTAAGGGTCTTGGCCAATTTGGGGTGTAACAAACTTCTGGAGCAGCCAGAGTCAATTAGTGCCCTATGTACATGCAAGGTCCCATCTCCGCCAGTAATCGTAACCGTGGTATAGAAATGGGGAATTTTAGGAGTACTTACAGCTGTTCCCGCTGCTTTCAAACCGCCACCGTCGGGTTCAGAATCCCCATCTGTGTCCGAGGAATACGAAGAAGAGGTTTCACCGTCGGGAGCGGAGTCTCCTGTCGCTGCTGCAGGGTCCTTATGAGTGCGTCTGAGCGGTTGTTTGATGGCCGTTGTCTGACGTGTAGATTCTTTATTCCTGGGGTCTGCTCGTGCTCCTTTAGTCCCCACCGTGGCTTGGTTACTGGTGCAGTTGTTGGCAAGGTGACCCGGTTTCCCACAGGTGAAACACATGCCCAAACGGAGGCGTTTGTTTTGTTCCTCAACATTGAGGAAGGTGGGACGGCGAGGTTGTCGTTTTGTTAAGTCTTGTCGTTGTCGGTTCAACTGAACAGTGTGGGTTATACCCTCCACTTCAGTAGCTAGTCTGATCCAACCTAGCAGGGTTTGTGGGTTGGCCTGCATTAGGCACCCGTGTAAGATATCAGGATCTAGTCCATCTTTGTATAACTCGATAAGAATCTCATCATTCCACTGCACTTTGGTGGCCAGGTTTCTAAATTCACGCGAATATGTTCCCCCGTCGTTCCTGCCTTGTTTCATTTGTTTTAGTTGATATTTAGTTTTTTCTAGTAGATGGGGGTCTTCAAACCGTTCACGCAAATGGTTCATGAAGAGCTGCAGATTTTGGTTTCGGGGGCGCGGGTGTCATATAGGTTCGCTACCCAGTCAGCTGCCAGTCCTTTCATTCTCTGGCTGAGGTATCTAATTCGGGCTGCATCATCCCGAAAGAGGTGGCCATGATCGACCATGAAATTATTTGCCATAGTCATAAAGAAAGAGAGTTTCTCACCCTTCCCGTTGAAGGACACTTTCAGGTCTCCCACGTTTCTGAGTAGCGGTGGCGCTGGAGCTTGCCCTGCTGGTTGCTGGGGCGGACCAGGGGTGCCTGCCGCTGGCACAGCCGCTCGTGGTTCGCGTGCTGGTGTTCTCAATGTCTGCGAGGGACGGATGCTCATCTCACGTAACATGGTCTTGAGTTCGAGTATCTCCTCATCTTTTCTCTCCAGTTCTGTTTCCATTCGTGCCATTTCCGCCAGAAAGGAAAGGTCTTTGGCTGATGTGTCCCATCTAGCAGCCCTTCTGCGTTGTCTTACCGACATAAGCGGCTTCTCTCCCCAGACCCAGGTTTGGCCGCTTGTGGGGGTTTTCATAGCCTCGCTCAGCGGTAAATTTGCCTTGGTATCCATGGACGCTTCGGTCTCTGCAGTTCCATCAGATTCTGCAGATCCTCGTTCTTCTTCAGTAATTAACTGATCCACTACTTGATGCATTTTAGGAAAAAAAAAGATTCTCGAGCTTTCTGTCAGGAACAGATTCACCCTCAAACATAGCAATAAACTTTAGTAGAAGATTTATTGAAACATAGTGAATGATACTGTCTATCAGACGTTAAAGCTCGAGAATGGAATGCTTTCCCCCGCCTTACACTTAAACAGCAAGTTTCTCCTGAGATAGTTGTAAAAGGACGAACGTCATCATGCCAAATGGTTCCTTTGAAATTCCAGCCGGAAGGAATGGTTGGCACCTGGGAAAGTTAACAGCCTACTATCACTATTTCCCCAGGCTACTGCTATCCTAAAACAACAAACATGGAGGACTCCTCACAGTTAGGGTTGGTTTTAGGGTTAGGGCTAGGGCTAGGGTTAGTGGTAGGGGTAGGGGTAGGTTTAGGGTTAGGGCTAGGGTTAGGGCTAGTGATAGGGTTAGGGTTGGTTTTAGGGTTAGGGCTAGGGTTAGGGTTATATCTAGGGTTACGGTTAAGGCTAGGGTTAGAGTTAGGGTTAGGGCTAGGGTTCGGGTTAGGTGTAGGTTTGGGGCAAGGTTTAGGGTTAGGGCTAGGGTTAGGGCTAGGGTTAGGGTTAGTAGTAGGGTTTAGTGTTATGCTCAATACCAGGATTAGGGTTAGGGTTAGGGCTAGGGTTAGGTTTTCAGTTAGGACTGGAGAGGCTCAGATTTAGGGCTTGGTTTAGGCTTATTGTTAGAGTGGGGTAGGTTTACGGTTAAGGCTAAGTTTGGGGTTAGGGTTAGGGTTAGGTCTAGATTTAAAACTAGGATTAGGGTTAGGGTTAGGGTTAGGGCTAGTTCTAGGGCTAGATTTAGGGTTAGCTCTACGGTTAGGGCTAGAGGTAGGGTTACGGTTTGGGTTCTAGTACAGGTTAAGGGTGCTGTTGGGACTAGGGTTAGAGTTACGACTAGTGTTACTCCTAGGGATAGGGGTAGGATTAGGTTTAGGTTTAGGGTTAGGGCTAGGGTAAATTCTAGGTTTAGGGTTAGGGTTAGGAGTAGGGTTAGGGATATGGCCAGGGAAAATTCTAGGTTTAGGGTTAAGATTAGGGTTAGGGCAAGAGTTAGGTTTAGGTTTACGGTTAGGGTTAGGGTTAGGGTTAGGACTAGGGTTAGGGTTAAGGTTAGGTTTAGGGCTAGGGTTAGGCTTAGGGCTAGGGTTAGGGTTAGGGTAGGGTTAGGGTCAGGGTCAGGGTTAGGGTCAGGGTTAGGTTTAGGATTATCGTTACGGCTAGGGTTAGGTGTAGGGCAAGGGCTAAAGTTAGGTCTTGCGTTAGGGTTAGGGCTACGGTTAGGTATAGGACAAGGAGTAGGTTTAGGGCTAGGGTTCGGGTTATGGTTAGGACTAGGAGTAGGTTTAGGGCAAGGTTTAATAGGGCTAGGGCTAGAGTTAGGTATAGGGTTACGGTTAGGGTTAGGGTTAGAGTTAGGGTTCGGGTAAGATCTCGAAATAGATCTAGGATTATGGTTAGGGTTAGAGTTAGGATTAGCGATAGGGGTAGGATTAGGTTTAGGGCTAGGTTTAAGGTTAGGGCTAGGGGTAGATTTACAGCTGGGGTTAGGGTTAGGGAATAAGTTTAGGATTAGGGTGAGATCTAGAATTAGAGCTAGGATTATGGTTAGTGTTGGGGGTATCGTTTGGGTAGGAATATTTATAGGGTTTATAGGGCCAGTGTTAGTTGTAGCGTTACGCCTAGCGTTAGGTTTAGCGTTAGGGATAGAGTTAAGGATAGGGTTAGGGTTAAGGCAAAGCCTCAAGTTAGGGTTGGTGTTGCGGCTTGGTTTAGGTTTAATTTTAGGGTTAGGGCTAGGTGTAGGGGTAGGGTGGGGTTAGGGCTAGGGTTAGAGGTAGGAGTAGGGTTTAGTGTTATGCTCAATACCAGGATTAGGGCTAGGGTTACAATTAGGGCTAGGGTTAGGTTTTCAGTTAGGACTGGAGAGGCTTAGATTTAGGGCTTGGTTTAGGCTTATAGTTAGAGTGCGGTAGGTTTACAGATAAGGCTAGGGTTGAGGTTAAGGCCAGGGTTAGTGTTAGGGCTAGTGCTAGGGTTAGCGTTAAGGCTAGTGCTAGGGTAAATTCTAGGTTTAGGGTTAGGGTTAAGTGTAGGGTTAGGGATAGGGATAGGGAAAATTCGAGGTTTCGGTTTAGGGTTAGGGTTCAGGTTAGGGTTAGGGCTAGAGTTAGGTTTAGGGTTAAGGCTAGGGTTAGGGTTAGGGCTAGGGTTAGGGTTAGAGTTAGGGCTAGGATTAGATTAGGCTAGGGTTAGGTTTAGGGTCGGGTTAGTGTTAGGGTTAGGGCTAGGGTAGCATTAGGGTTAGGGCTCATGTTAGAGTTAGGGTAAGGGCTGGGGCCACGGTTAGGGTTAGATTTAGGACTAGGGTTAGGGCTAGCATTAGGTCTAGTGTTAGGGTTAGGGCAAGGGCTAGTTCAGGGTTAGGGTTAGTGCTAGGGTTAGTGTTCTGGTTACAGTGACGGCTAGGATTAGGGTTACGGTTAGGGTTAGGGTTAGGGCTAGGGTTATTGCTACGCTTAGGGTTAGAGATAGGTTGAGGGATAGAGTTAGGTTTAGGGTTACGGCTAAGTTTAGGGTTAGGGTTAGGGTTAAGGCTAGGGTTAGGTTTAGGGCTAGGGTTAGGGTTAGGGCTTGTGTTAGGGCTAGATTTAGGACTAGGGTTAGGGTTAGGGTTAGAGTTAGGGTTAGGGTTATTGCTAGGTTTAAGATTAGAGATAGGGTCAGGGATAGAGTTAGGTTTAGGGTTACGGCTAAGCTTAGGGTTAGGTTTAGGGTTTGGGCTAGGATTAGCCATAAGGGTAGGGTTAGGTTTAGGGCTAGGGTTAGGGTTAGGGCTAGGGTTAGGGCTAGATTTAGGGCTAGGGTTAGGGTTACGGCTAGAGTTAGTTTAGCGCTAGGGTTAGTGCTAGAGTTAGGGTTCTGGTTACAGTGAGAGCTAGGATTAGGGTTACGATTAGGGTTAGGGTTAGGGCTGGGATAGCTTTAGGTTAGGACTAAGGTTAGGGTTAGGGTTAGAGTTAGGGTTAGTTTTATGGCCAGGTTTATGGTTAGAGATAGGGTCAGGGATAGAGTTAGGTTTAGGGTTATGGCTAAGCTTAGGGTTAGGGCTAGGTTTATAGTTAGGGGTACGGTTAAGTTTAGGGCTAGGGTTTGGGTTAGGGCTAGGCTTAGGGCTAGTGTTAGGGTTAGGGTTGGGGTTAGGGTTAGGGCTAAAGCTAGGGTTAGGGTTAGATCTAGGGCTAAGGTTAGGGTTAAGGTTAGGTCTAGGGTTCGGGTTAGGACTAGGCTTGGGGCAAGGTTTAGGGTTAGGGCTAGGGTTAGGGCTAGGGTTAGGGCTAGGGTTCGGGTTAGGGCTAGGGTTTGGGTTAGTGCTAGTGCTAGTGTTAGGGTTAGGGCTAAAGTTAGGGTTAGGGCTAGGTTTAACCTTAGTATTAGGTTTAGGGCTACAGTTAGATTTAGGGTTCGGGATAGGTTTCGGGTTATTGTGAGATCTAGAATTAGAGCTTGGGTTATGGTTAGGGTAAGTGTAAGGGTTAGGGTTAGGACTAGGTTTACAGCAAGGATCAGGACTAGATATAGGGTTAGGGGTATGGCTAGGGTTAGGCCTAAAATTAGGGTTACGGTTAGGGCCAGGGGAAGTTCTAGGGTTAGTTCTACGGTTAGGGTTAGGCTTAGGCTTAGGGCTAGAGCTAGAATTACAACTAGGGTTAGGGTTAGAACTAGCATTAGAGATAGTGCTAGGGTTAGGGTTAGGGCTTAGTGCTAGGTTCAAGACTAGTATTAGGCCTTGGTTTAGGATTAGGGCTTGGGACGAGGGTTAGGTTTACTGTTGGGGATAGGATTTGGGTTGGTATTAGGGCTAGGGTTAGGGTTTGGGCTAGGATTAGGGTTAGGGTCAGGATCAGGGTCAGGGTTAGGGTTAGGGTTACGGCTAGGGTTAGGTTTAGGGTAAGGGCTAGGGTTAGGGCTTGGGTTAGGCTTAGGGCTACGGTTAGGTTTAGGACTAGGAGTAGGTATGGGGCTAGGGTTAGGGTTTGGGTTAGGACTACGAGTAGGTTTAGGGCTAGGTTAAATAGGGCTATGGTTAGGGTTAGGGGTAGGGTTACAGTTAGGGTTAGGGGTAGGGGTAGGTTCACAGCTGGGGTTAGGGATAGCGAATAGGGTTAGGGTTAGGGTGAGATCTAGAATTAGAGCTAGGATTAACGTTAGGGTTAGAGTTAGGGCTAGGGGTAGGTTTACAGCTGGGGTTAAGGATAGGGAATAGGGTTAGGGTTAGGGTGAGATCTAGAATTAGAGCTAGGAATAACATTAGGGTTAGGGGTATCGTTTGGGTAGTCTTAATTATAGGGCCAGTGTTAGTTCTAGTGTTACGTCTAGCGTTATGCTTAGCGTTAGGGCTAGAGTTAAGGCTAGGGTTAGGGTTAGGGCAAAGCATCTAGTTAGGGTTGGTGTAGCGGCTAGGTTTAGGTTTAATTTTAGGGTTAGGGCTAGGGTTAGAGGTAGGAGTAGGGTTTAGTGTTATGCTCAATACCAGGATTAAGGCTAGGGTTACCATTAGGGCTACAGTTAGGTTTTCAGTTAGGACTGGAGAGGCTTAGATTTACGGCTTGGTGTAGGCTTATTGTTAGAGTGGGGTAGGTTTACGGTTTAGGCTAGGGTTGGGGTTAAGGATAGGGTTAGGGTTAGGTCTAGATTTAAAACTAGGATTAGGGTTAGTGTAAGGGTTAGGGGTTCGGTTAGGGTTAGGGCTAGGGCTGGGTTTAGGTTTAGCTCTACGGTTAGCGGTAGAGGTAGGGTTAGGGTTCGGGTTCTGGTACGGGTTAGGGTTGCTGTTGGGACTAGGGTTAGGTTTACGACTAGTGTTACTCCTAGGGATAGGGTTAGGATTAGGTTTAGGGTTAGGATTAGGGCTAGGGCTGGGGTAAATTCTAGGTATAGGGTTAGGTTTAGGGTTAGGGTTAGGGATAGGGCTAGGTAAAATTCGAGGTTTCGGTTTAGGGTTAAGATAAGGGTTAGGGTTAGGGCTAGAGTTAGGGTTAGGGTTAGGGTTAGGGCTAGGGTTTGGGTTACGGTTAGGGCAAGGGTTTGGGCTAGAGTTAGGCTTAGGGTAGGGTTAGTGTTACGGCTAGGGTTAGGGTTAGGGTTAGGGCTAGGGTTTGGCTTAGGGCTAGGTTTGGGGCTAGGGTTAGGGTTAGGGCTAGGGTTAGGGTTAGGGCTAGGGTTAGGGTTAGGGTTAAGGCCAGGTTTAGGGTTAGGGTTAGGGCAGGGTTGGGTTAAGGTTAGGGCTAGGGTTAGGTCTAGGGTTACATCTATGGTTAGGGTTAGCGTGTGGGCTAGGGTTAGGGCTGGGGTTATGGTTTGGGTTAAGGTTAGGATTAGGGCTAATTTTAGTGTTAGGGTTAGGGTTAGGGCTAGGTTTAGCGCTAGGGTTAGGGTTAGATTTAGGCCTAGGTTTAGGATTAGGGTTAGGGCTAGGGTTAGGGTTAGAGCTAGGGCTAGGTTTAGTGTTAGGGTTAGGGCATGTTTAGGGTTACGGTTAGGCTAGGGTTCGGTCTAGGGTGACATCTAGGGTTACGGTTAGGGTTAGGGTGTGGGCTAGTGTTAGGGCTGGGGTTATGGTTTGGGTTTGGGTTAGGGTTAGGGCTAGTTTTAGGGTTAGAGTTAGGGTTAGGCTAGGGTTAGCGCTAGGCTTAGGGTTGGGTTTAGGGCTAGGTTTAGGATTAGGGTTAGGGCTAGGGTTAGAGTTAGGGTTAGAGCGAAGGCTAGGTTTATGGTTAGGGTTAGGGCATGTTTAGGGTTAGGTTTAGGGCTAGGGTTAGGGTTAGGGTTAGGGTGTGGGCTAGGGTTAGGGCTGGGGTTATGGTTTGGGTTAGGGCTAGGGTAAGGGGTAGGGTTAGGGTTAGGGCTAGGGTTAGTTTTAGGTTTAGGGCTAAGGTTAGGTTTAGAGTTGTGACCATTAGGGTTAGGGCTACGGTTAGCGTTCGGGGTAGGGTTAGTGTTAGCATTAAGGTTAAGGCGAGGGGTAGGGTTAGGTATAGGGTATGTCTAGGGATAGCATTAGCGCTAGAGTAGGTGTGATGGCTGGGTTTAGGGTTAGGGATAGGGTGAAGGCTAAGGTTAGGATTAGGGTGAGGGATATGTCTATGGTTTGGGTTAGGGCTAGGGTCAGGGTTAGGGCTAGAGTCAGCATTAGCATTAGGGTTATGGCTAGGGTTAGGGTTAGGTCTAGGGTATGTCTAGGAATAGGGTTAGCGGTAAAGTTAGGGTGATGCCTAAGCTTAGGGTGATGACTAGGGTTAGGATTAGGGTTAAGGTTAGGTTTAGGGCTAGGGTAGGTTTATGCTTCTGGCTAGGGTTAGCGCTAGGGCTAGGTTAGGGTTAGGATTAGGGTTAGAGCTAGGGTAGGGTTATGTTTCGGGCTAGGGTTAGGGCTAGGGCTAGTTTAGGGCTAGGGTTAGTGCTAGGGTTAAGGTTCGGGTTACAGTGAGGACTAGGATTAGGATGAGGTTTAGGGTGAGTGTTAGGGCTAGGGTAGCTTTAGGTTAGGGCTAGGGTTAGGGTTAGAGTTAGGGTTAGGGTTATGGCTACGTTTAGGGTTAAAGATAGTGTTAGGGATAGAGTTAAGTTTAGGGTTACGGCTAAGGTCAGGGTTATGGTTAGGGTTAGTTCTCATCTTACAGCTAGGAGAAGTGTTAGGGTTAGGGCTAGGGTTAGGGTTAGGGCTAGAGTTAGGGTGAGGGTTAGGGCTAGGGTTAGGGTTAGGGTTAGGGCAGGGTTAGGGTTAGGATTAGGGCTAGGATTAGTGCTAGAGTTAGGTCTAAGGTTAGGGTTAGAGTTAAGGCTGGGGTTAGGGTTAGGGTTAGGTCTAGGGTAGGGTTAAGGTTATGGTTAGCTTTAGGTTTAGGCCTAGGGTAGGGTGAGGGTTAGGGTAAGGCTAATGATAGAGTTAGGGCTAGGGCTAGGTTAGGGCTAAGGTTAGGGCTAGGGTCATTGTTAGGGTTATGGTTATGGTTTGGGTTAGGGCTAGGGTTAGCGTTAACATTATGGTTATGTCTAGGTTTAGTGTTAAAGTGAGGATTCGGTCTAGAGTATGCCCAGGGATATGGTTATCGGTAGAGTTAGGGTGATGGCTAGGATTTTGGTTAGGGTGAGGGCTAGGGTAAGGATTAGGGTTAGTGTTATGGTTAGGGCTAGGGTAGGGTTAGGTTTAGGGCTACGGTCAGGTCTAGGTTTAGGGCTATGGTAGGTTAGGGCTAGGGTTATTGTCCAGGTTGCGGTGAGGGCTAGGGTTAGAATTAGGTTAGAATTAGGTTTAGGGTTAGGGTTAGGGTTAGGGCTTGGGTAGCGTTAGCGTTAGGTTTAGGGTTAGGGTTAGAGCTAGATTTAAGGTTAGGGCTAGGGTTAGGGTTATGATTAGAGTTGGGGTTAGGGCCAGGGTTAGGTCTAGAGTTAGGGTTAGGGCTAGGGTTAATGTTAGGGTTGGGGCTAGGGCTAGGGCTAGAGTTGGGGTTAGGACTAGGTTTACGGTTAGGGTTAGGGCTAGGGTTAGAATTAGGGCTATTGTTAGGGTTATATCCAGGGTTAGCGTTAAAGTTAGGGTTAGGTCTAGAGTATGTCTAGGGATATGGTTATCGGTAGAGTTAGGGTGGTGACTAGGGTTAGGGTTAGGGTTAGGGTGAGGGCTAAGGTTAGGATTAGGGTTTGGGTTCGAGTTAGGGCTAGGGTACGGTTAGGTTTAGGGCTAGGGTTAGGACTCGGGTTGGGGTTGGGCAAAGTTAAGCCTAGGGTTAGGGCTAGTCATAGGGTTCGGGTTATGGTGAGGGCTAGGGTTAGCATTAGGGTTAGGGTTAGGGTTAGGACTAGGGTCATGTTAGGGTTAGGACTAGTCTTAGGTCTAGGGTTGGGGATAGGGCTAGAGTTAGGGTTAGGGCTAGGGTTAGGGTTATGGCTAGGGGTACGGTAAGTGTTAGGTGTACAGCTCGGGTTATCCTTAGGGTCAGTGCAAGGGTTAGGGTTAGGGTTAGGGTTAGGGCTAGGGTTAGGGGTAAGGGTAGGGGTAAGATTAGGATTAGTGCTAGGTTTAGGGCTAGGTTAAGGGTTAGGATCAGGGCGAGGGTTAGGATTAGGGTTAGTGCTAGGGTTCGGGATAGAGTTCGGTAGAGAATTAGGGTTAGGGTTAGGGTTAGGCTTAGGGCTAGGACGAGGGTTAGGGTTAGGGCTGGAGTTATGGTTTGGGTGAGGGTTAGTGTTAGTGCTAGGGTTAGGGTTAGCGCTAGGAATAGGGTTAGGGGTAGGGCTAGGGTTAGGGGTAGGTTTAGGATATACTAATGTTGGATTGCTACTCACTGATAGCTTCAATTTAAAGTTGATCCCTTTTAAGTATCTAGCCACCGTTTTTACTAAAGTCCAATATCTCCTTGTTGGTGAGTTAACTTTTCCTGCTTAGAATCCCTACAGCAGATCCAATATCAGGTCTTGTGTTTGTTTACAGGAGTTTTCCTATTTCTGTCCCGTAGAGACTATTATCTGGTAAAGCATCACTTTCTTCAGTATTTTTAAGAAAATCTGTGGTCAAGGGCGTTGCTACAGTACGGGCATCTTGGAGTCCTAAGTTTTCAGTAATCTTTTCTTTTTGATTTAGTAGAAAAGATCCATCTTGTTCTCTTTGAATCCATACCCATAGTATTTTGCATCTCCTTTCAATTCCACTTCTTACATCCATTTGTTTGGAAGCAGCTAGACTGAGAAGCAGTTTTATGGTACTGTGTTTGACAACAGGTGCAAATGTCTCATCAAAGCCTTACTTTGAAGCGTTCCACCTTTCCTTGCACATTCAGTTTCAGCTTGAAGAACCATCTAGATCCTATGGTTTTCCTTCCTAGTGGAAGTTCAGTAAGTGTCCATGTTCTGTTCTTATGCAGTGCATCTATTTCTTCTTGTGCCGCTTTTCTCCACTGAGCTGCCTCTGTTACAGGCATCTGTTCAATTTCTTCAAAGCTTGACGGTTCATTTGGTAACACTGATGTTCCGAGGCAGGACAAGCGTGGAGCTGGTACACCTTTGTTGGATCGCGTTGAGCGTCTGGGAATCTCTTCTGGAACCTGGTCTGTCTCTGCAGCATCCTCCGGTCCAGTGCTCAGGTCAGAGCCATCTACATCCCCTTCTCTGAGTGCACTGCTCTCTGCCTTTAGTGTGCTTTCTGCAGCATATATCTCAGTCCTTTCTTCAGAATCAGGTTGTGTAGCTGCTTGTAGCTTGTACCTGCTTTCAGGTGAAGACAACAGTTGCACTTCTAAGAACTTCCAGTGATTCTAAGAGAGTCTCTTGTTCATCTGGAAAGTCTATGACAGTTCCTTTCTTATCAACTCTGCTTTGTTCATCAAAGCAAACTGCATGCTTAATAGTAACTTCACCAGTCTTTAACTTCATTACTCTATAGCCTTTGCTTCCAGGAGCATAGCCCATTAGAATAGTCTGCTCTGCTCTGGCATCTAGTTTGTGTCGCTTCTGTTGTGGTATGTACGAATGTGCAATACTTCCAAAGGTTTCTAATGTGTTTCATGTCTGGTACTCTGACATGCCATAGTTGAAATGGTGTTCGTGTGGTGCCTTTTGTTGGTAATCTATTCTGGAGATATGTTGCAGTCATAAAGACATCACCCCAAAATTTACTGGGAAGATGAGCATCTGCCAGCATGCACTTTGTCATCTCCAGGAGAGATCTCATTTTCCTTTCAGCAATCCCATTCTGCTCAGGAACGCTCCTTCTGTGAAAAACACCATGCTCTTCCAGGAAAGCTTGTGTGCGATGTGAAATGTACTCACCAGAGCCATCAGTCCTAAAGCTATCTAGTGTCATCGCAAACTAAAGCTACCACCTAAAGCTATTCAGTGTCATCTCAAACTTGGTTCTCACCATGACAACATACTTGTGTAGCATGTCTTGAGCTTGACTTTCCTCTTTCAGAAGATAAGTAACACAATACCTGAAAAATCATCCACAAAAATTAAAGCATATCTGTTTCCACCAAGTGAAGGAACATTAAATGGACCACACAAATCACTGTGAATGAGATCCAGTACCTTAGTGGTTCTCTTTTCAGTCCTTGGATGAAATCAGGGTCTGACTGACTTTTGTTCAATAAAAGTTACGCGCCTGATATTCTCATTGTACTGTAGAGTCACCTTGATTCCTGTGGCCAAACTCTGTTTCTGTAGTTCAAGAACTGCCTTTGTGCTCTAGCAACATTAGCTTCTTGAGCTGAAAAATAGAACTCAGAGACACCATTAGTCTCAAACCCTTCTACAAAAAGGACATTATCTTTGGTAACTGTGCATTTCCCTTGTTTGAAAAGTATTTCTAATCCTTCCTTATCTAGAGCAGACACACTGAGCCTGTTGCAGTGTAATTCAGGAACAAGACATCACTTGCTACATTCTGGGCAACTTTGCCATTAAGCAATAGACGGTTTAAAGTGCAGCTTCCTGATCCCAGGATCTGCATGGATTCACCATTTACAGCTTGAATTTTTCCTATTGCATCTGGATCCATTATATCAAAATAAGCATCGGAAAATGTGCTGTGATTGATACAGCCACAATCTATAATCCAACAATTATTTTTCTGCTTGTAGTCATTAACTTGCCAGAGTCTGTCACATTAAAAGATTACTTCCTCTGTAAGATTCACCCACATGCTGCCTTTGTCTTGTAAATTTCTTAGTTGGAGAGCTGTCATTGGCTGAGGGCCTTTTGGGAAGGGTACAGTTTCTTGCAATGTCACCCTTCTTGTTGGAATTATTGCAACTGAACCCGAATTGGTCCCTAGGCAGAGCTTTGGGTCTGCTCTTCTTAGTGGCCAGGTAATTTGATCCACTTGGTCTCTGTGCATGCTCAAGAGGGGAGCCCCTTGGACAATGCATTCTTCTCATAATTTAGACAAAGCTTCGTTAAAGCTTTTAAAACCTTTTAAGTTTTTTAAGACAGAGATGAAGGGATTGAACTCTGATCCCAGAGTTCCAGTCAGGAAAAAAACCTTTTGTCTAACAGAAAACTGGAACACAGGAATTCAATATCAAAAATCATAGTCAGTTTGCAGCTATGTTTCACAGCCTGCTTTAGTATGAACATGAATCTGTACCAATTCCCTCATCCAAATTGATGAAGACTTTTTGTATGAAAGACCATAAAGCCTAACCCTAACGCTAGCCCTAAACCTAGCCCCAACACTAACCCCTACCATAACCCTAACCCTAACCCTAGAACTAACTCTAACCCTAGCCCTAATTCTAACCCTAGGTGTAACCTGAACCAAACCCTAACCGTAGCAATACCCCTAACCGTAACCCTACCCCTAATACTAGCTGTAAACCTAACCCTAGGACCAACGCTAACCGTAGTTGTCACCGTAGACATAACCCTAGCTTTAGCCCAATGTTAACCCCTACAATAACCATAACCCCAGCCCAAATCCTAACCCTAACCCAAACACTACCCCTAACCGGAACCCGAACCCGAACCCTAAGGCTAGCTAAAACCATTACTCTTGTGCAAACCCCTGCCCTAACCCTAAACCTCAATCTAGCCTCAACCCTAATGCTAACCCTAGCCCCAACAGTAACCCTAACCCTACCCCTAACCCAACACCTAATCCTAACCCTAAAATTAACCCTAAGAATAACATGAACCCTAGCCCTAACTTAAAGCTAACCCTATCCCTAATGCTAACCATAGTCATAACATTAATCATAATACTAAAAGTAACCCGCGGCACAAGGCTAACCGCAGCCCTAACCCTAGCCCTAACGCTAACCTCAAAAGAAGGAAGCAATGGCTTCTCAGGAAAGGAAAGAGAAAGAAACTGAAGAGTATTTGAAACTGGCTTTCTGTATTCAAACAATCTGTTTCTTTATACTGGTGTTCTGTATTCAAACAATATGTTTCTTTATACTGATCAAAGAAAAAGAAATCCTGCAAAAAGTTTTCAGCAGAAGCCAAACCCAGGGTTTTTCCTCCCCCCTCCTCTGGGCCTGTTTCCATGGTTACAGCAGGCTTTAGCAGCCCAGAGTTTACTTTCAGTTTTGCTGGCTGAGTTTGTTTGTTTCCTAAATGGCTGCTCGCCTCTTTTTGCAGCACAAAGTTTGTTCCTTGGGGATTTTGAATGTCTTCTTTTTCCTGGGTATCTTTCTGGAGCCCAGAATCCACTTTTAATTCTCCTAGCAGTAAGTTTGTGCTGCCCTTACAGGCAGTTTCTGTTTGTGCCATGGCTGCCACGCCCCGTTCTTTCAGAGCTGACTGAAACAATTCCTCCCTCCCTTCTTCTTTGCAGCTTTTTCCTTGTAAAACCTCCTTCCCTAGGTTTCAGTCTAGGGTTGGGGTTAGGTTTAGGTTTAGGGCTAAGGTTACAGTTAGGGTTAGGGTTAGGGTTAGTGCTAGGGTTAGGGTTAAGGTTAGGGTTCGGGCTAGGGCTAGGCGTACAGTTAGGTTTTGGTTTAGGGCTACATTAGGGCTTAGGTCAGGGCTAGGGTTCAGGCTAGGGTTAGGGTTAGGGCTAGGGTTAAGGCTAGGTTTAGGGCTAGGTTTAGGATTAGGGCTAGGTTTAGGGCCAGGTTTAGGGTTAGCTCTAGAGTTAGGGTTAGAAGTAGGGTTAAGGTCAAGGTTAGGGTTAGGTTATTTTTAGGGCTAGGGTTAGTGTTAGGTTAGGGTTACGACTAGTGTTATTACTAGGGATAGGGTTTGGGGTTATGTTTAGTTTTAAGGTTAGTGTAAGGGGTAGGGTACGTTCTCCATTTAGGGCTATGGTTAGGGTAGAGTCTAGAGTTGGGCTTAACATTACGGCTAGTGTTAAGTCTAGGGTTAGGGTCAGTGTTAGGGTTAGGGCTGGAGCTAGGGTTAGGGTTAAGGCTTTAATACTAGGGTCAGGACTAGTATAAGGCCTAGGTTTAGGATTAGGGCTTGGGGCCAGGATTAGGGCCAAGGTTAGGGCCAGATTTAGGGCTAGGGTTAGAGTAACTGTTGGGAATAGGATTGGGGTTTAGGGTTAGGGCTAGTTTTAGTGCTGGATTTAGGGTTAGGGCCAGGGTTAGGACAAGGGTTAGTTTTAGGTGTAGTGTTAGTTCTAGGGTTAGGGTTTTAAGATTCGGGCTAGACTTACATCTAGGTTTAGTTCTGCAGTCAAAATTAGGGTTCGGGATAGCCCTAGGTTTAGAGTTATTGTGAGGTTTAAGGGTTAGGGTTAGGGTTAGGACAAGGGTTAGTGTTAGGATTATTGTTAGTTCTAGGGTTAGGGCTAGGGTTAGGGCTAGGGTTAGGGTTAGGGATAGGGTTAGGGATAGAGTTAGTTATAGGGTTAGAGCTAGGGTTAGGGTTTGGGTTAGGGTTAAGGCTATGGTTAGGTATAGGACTAGGAGTAGGTTTAGGGCTACGGTTAGGGTTAGGGTTAGAACTAGGAGTAGGTTTAGGGCTAGGTTTAATGTTACGGCTAGGGATAGGGATAGGGATAGGGTTATGGTTAAGGCGAGAGTTTGGGTTTCGGCTAGGGTTAAGGTTAGGGTTAGGTCTAGAGTTAAAACTAGGATTGGGGCTAGGGTAAGGGTTAGAGGTTGGGTTTGGGCTAGTGCTAGGGTTGGGTTTAGGGTTAGCTCTAGGGTTAGGGCTAGACGTAGGGTTAGGGTTTGGATTCTGGTTCGGGTTAGGGTTGCTGTTGGGACTAGGGTTAGGGTTACGGCTAGTGTTACTGCTAGGGATAGGGTTTGGGTTAGCTTTAGGGTTAGGGTTACGGTTGGGCTAGGGTAAGTTCCAGGTTTAGGTAGGTGTTAAGGTTCGTACTAGAGCTAGGGTGAGGTCTACGGTTACGGCTATGGTTAGAGTTGGAACTAGGGCTAGGATTAGTGCTAGTGTTAGGGGCAATGTTAGATTTAGGTGTAAGGTTATGGTTAGGGTTCGAGTTATGCCTAGGGTTAGGGGTAGGGCTAGGGGTAGGGTTAGGTTTAACGCCAGGGTTAGGTCTAATGTTAGGGTTAGGGTTAGGGCTAAGACTAGGTTTAGGGTCAGGTTTAGGGTTAGGGCTATGGTTAGGGCTGGGACTATGGTTAAAGCTAGCGCTAGGGTTATTGCTAGGGTTAGGATCAGGCCAGGGTTTATTGTTGTGCCAGGGGTTGGGATTAATTTTAGGTTTAGGGTTATATTTACAGTTAGGGCTAGGGGTACAGTTAGGGTAGGGGGTAAGGGTTGGGGCTACGGCTAGGATTAAATCTAGGATGAGGGTTAGGGTTAAGATTTGGCTAGGCTTACATCTATGGTTAGTTCTGGGGTTAAAATTAGGGTTCGGGATAGCCCTAGGGCTAGGGCTATCTTTAGCTTTAGGTTTAGGGCTAGGGTTAGGACAATTGTTAGTGTTGGGATTAGTGTTAGTTCTAGGTCTAGGGCTGGGGTTAAGATTCCAGCTGGACTTACATCTAGGGTTAGTTCTGCGGTAAAAATAAGGGTTCAGGATAGCCCTAGGGTTAGGACTATTGTGAGGTTTAGGGTTCGGGCTAGGGTTAGGACAAGTGTTAGTGTTAGATTTGGTTTTAGTTCTCGGGCCAGGATTAGGTCTAGGTTTAGCGTTAGGGCTATGGTTAGGTTTAGCGTTAGGGATAGTGTTAAGGCTAGGCTTCGTGTAAGGTATCAGGTTAGTGTTTGGGTTTTGGCTAGGGTCAGGGCGAGGGTTAGGGTTAGCTCTACCGTTAGAGTTAGGATTAGGGATTGGGGTTGGGATTAGGATTGGGGTTAGGTTTTAGGTTAGGGTTATGGCTGGTGTTAGGGTTAGGTTACGGTTAGGGTTAGGGTTAGGTTTTGGGGTAAGGTTAGGGCTAAGGTTAGGGTTAGGGCTAGGGTTAGGGATGAGGTTAGGGCTAGGGTCAGGGTTAGGATTAGGGCTAGGGTTATGGTTAGGGCTACGGTTTGGGTTAGGGCTAGGCTTAAGCTTAGGGCTAGAGTTAGCATTAGAGTTATGGCTAGGGTTAGGGTTAGGATTCAGGCTAGGGTTAGGACAACTGTTAGTGTTAGATTTGGTTTTAGTTCTAGGGTTAGGGCACGGGCCAGGATTAGGTCTAGGTTTAGCGTTAGGGCTATGGTTAGGTTTAGCGTTAGGGATAGTGTTAAGTCTAGGCTTCGTGTTAGGTATCAGGTTAATGTTTGGGTTTTGAGTAGGGTCAGGGCAAGTGGGGTTAGCTCTACTGTTAGAGTTAGGGTTAGGGATTGGGGTTGGGATTAGGATTGGGGTTAGGTTTTGCGTTAGGGTTATGACTGGGGTTAGGGTTAGGTTAGGGTTAGGGCTAGGGTTAGGTTTTGGGCTAAGGTTAGGGCTAGGGTTAGGGTTGGGGTTAGGGCTAGGGTCAGGGTTAAGATTAGGGCTAGGGTTAGGATTAGGACTACGGTTTGGGTTAGGGCTAGGCTTAAGGTTAGGGCTAGAGTTAGCATTAGCATTAGGGTTATGGCTAGGGTTACGGTTAGGATTAGGGCTAGAGTTAGGGTTAGGGCTAAAGTTAGCGTTAGCATTAGGGTTATGGCTAGGGTTATGGCAAGGGTTAGTGTTAGGTCTAGGGTATGTTAGGTCTAGGATAGGGTTAGCGCTAGGGTTAGCGCTAGATTTAGGGTGGAGGCTAGGGTTAGGGTTAGGGTGACGGTGAGCGCTAGGGTTAGGATTAGAGTTTGGGTTGGGGTTAGGGCTAGGTTAGGGTTAGGTTTAGGGCTGGGGTTAGGGTTAGGGATAGGGTTAAGTTAGGGCTAGGGTTAGGGCTAGGCACAGGGTTCGGGTTACGGTGAGTGCTAGGGTTAGCATTAGCGTTAGAGTTCGGGTTCGGGTTCGGGCTAGGGTCACTTTAGCGTTAGGGCTAGTGTTAGGTATAGTGTTAGGGGTAAGGGTAGAGTTAGGGTTAGGGCTAGGGTTAAGGATAGGGTTAGAGCTAGAGCTTAGGCCAAGTGCTAGGGTTAGGGTTAGTGCTAGGGTTAGGGCTAGGTTTAGGGCTAGGGTTAGGGTTAGGTTAGGGGTAGGGTTAGGATTAGGGCTAGGTTTAGGGTAAGGGTTAGTGCTAGGGTTAGGGCTAGAGTTCGGTAGAGGATTAGGGTTAGGGTTAGGGTTACGCTTAGGGCTAGGGTTAGGGTTAGTGTTAGGTCTAGGGTATTTCAAGGGATAGGGTTAGCGGTAGAGCTGGGTGATGGCTAGTGTTAGGTTTACGGTTACGGTGAGGGCTAAGCTTAGGATTAGGATTAGACCTAGGGTAGCGTTAGGGTTAGGGTTAGTGTTAGAGTTTGGGTAAGGGCTAGGGCCACGTTTAGGGCTAGGTTTAGGGCTAGGGTTAGGGCTAGAGTTAGGTTTAGGGCTAGGGCTGGTTCAGGGGTAGGGTTAGTGTAAGGGTTAGGGTTCTGGTTACAGTGAGGGCTAGGATTAGGGTTACGGTTAGGGTTAGGGTGAAGGCTAGGATAGCTTTAGGTTAGGGCTTGGGTTAGGGTTAGGGTTACAGTTAGGGTTAGGGTCAGGGCTAGGGTTAGGGTAAGGGTTAGTGCTAGGGTTAGGGCTAGAGTTCGGTAGAGGATTAGGGTTAGGGTTAGGCTTACGCTTAGGGCTAGGTTTAGGGTTAGGGTTAGGTCTAGGGTATGTCAAGGGATAGGGTTACCGGTAGAGCTGGGTGATGGCTAGTGTTAGGTTTACGGTTACGGTGAGGGCTAAGTTTAGGATTAGGATTAGGGCTAGGGTAGCGTTAGGGTTAGGGTTAGGGTTAGAGTTAGGGTAAGGGCTAGGGCCACGTTTAGGGCTAGGGTTAGGGCTAACATTAGGGCTAGGGTTAGGGTTGGGGCTAGGACTTGTTTAGGGCTAGGATTAGTGCTAGGGTTAGGGTTCTGGTTACAGTGAGGGCTAGGATTAGGGTTACGGTTAGGGTTAGAGTTAAGACTAGGATAGCTTTAGGTTAGGGGTAGGGTTAGGGTTATGGTTAGAGTTAGGGTTAGGGTAATGGCTAGGTTTAGGGTTAGAGATAGGGTCAGGGATAGAGTTAGGTTTAGGGTTGCGGCTATGCTTAGGGTTAGGGCTAGGGTTAGCGATAGGGGTAGGGTAATGGTTAGGTTTTGGGCTAAGGTTAGTGCTAAGGTTTGGGTTAGGGCTAGGGTTAGGGTTGGGGTTAGGGCTAGGGTCAGGGTTAGGATTAGGGCTAATGTTAGGGTTAAGGCTAGAGTTAGCGTTAGCATTAGGGTTATGGCTTGGGTTAGTGTTAGGTATAGGGTATGTCTAGGGATAGGGTTAGCGCTAGAGTTAGTGTGATGGCTAGGGTTAGGGTTAGGGTTAGGTTGAGGGCTAGGGTTAAGATTAGGGTTACGATTACGGCTAGGGTAGTATTAGGGTTAGGGCTAGGGTTAGGGCTAAGGTTAGGGTTAGGGCTAGGGTTAGGGCTAGGGTTGAGGCTGGGTTTAGGGATAGCTCTAGAGTTAAGGCTTGAGGTAGGGTTAGGGTTAAGTTTAGAGTTAGGTTATTGTTAGGGTTGGGTTATTGTTGGGGTTAGGGTTGCTGTTGGGACAAGGGTTAGGGTTATGGCTAGTGTTACTACTAGGGATAGGGTTAGGGTTATGTTTAGTTTTAGAGTTCGTATAAGGGTATGGTAAGTTCTCCGTTTAGGGCTATGGTTAGGGTTGAAGTCTAGAGTTAGGATTAACAAAAGGGATAGTGTTAAGTCTAGGGTGAGTGTTAGGGTTAGGGCTAGAGCTGGATTTACTGCTAGGCTTAGGGTTAGTTTTAGGAGTAGATTTAGGGTTAGGGCTAGGGTAAGGAGAAGGGTTAGTTTCAGGATTAGTGTTAGCTCTAGGGTTAGGGCTAGGGTAAAACTTACATCTTTGGGTTAGTTTTGCAGTTAAATTTGGGGTTCGGGACAGTGGTAGGTTTAGATCTATTGTTAGGTTTATTGTTAGGGCTAGGGTTAGGGCTAGGGTTAGAGTTAGGGTTAAGGTTAGTGTTAGGGCCAGGGTTTCGGTTAGGTATAGGGCTACGGCTAGGGTTAGGGTTAGGGTTAGTATCAGGGTTAGGGTTTGGACTAGTGTTAGGGTTACGGTAAGGGTTATGGTTTGGGCAAGGGTTATGGTTAGGCCTAGAGTTAGGGTTAGGGCTATTGTCAGAGCTAGGGTTAAGGTTAGTATTAGGGGAACGGCTAGGGTTAGGGTTACGGTTACGACTGGGCTTAGGGTTAGGTTTTCGGCTAGCATTACGGCTAGTGTTACGTTTAGGTTTAGGGCTAGTGTAAGTGTAAGGATTAGGGCTAGGTTTACAGCTAGGGTCAGGGCTGGGGATAGGGTTAGGGTTAAGGTTAGGGTTAGGTCTAGGGTTAGGGTTAGGGTTAGGGTTAGGGTGTGGGCTAGGGTTAGGGCTGGGGTTATGGTTTGGGTTAGGCTTAGGGCTAGGGTAAAGGCTAGGGTTAGGGTTAGGGTTAGGGTTAGTGTTAGGGTTAGGGTTACGGTTAGGTTTAGGGTTGTGGCTATTTTTTGGGTTAGGGCTGTGGTTAGCATACGGGGTAGGGTTAGTGTTAGCATTAAGGTTATGGTGAGGGTTAGGGTTAGGTCTAGGGTATGTCTAGGGATAGGGTTGGCGCTAGAGTAAGTATGGTGGCTGGGTTTAGGGTTAGGGATAGGGTGAAGGCTAGGGTTAGGATTAGAGTTAGTGATATGTCTATGGTTTGGGTTAGGGCTAGGGTTAGGGTTAGGGCTGGGGTCAGCGTTAGCGTTAGGGTTATGGCTAGGGTTAGGGTTAGGTTTAGATCCAGGGTATGTCTACGTATAGGGTTAGCGGTAGAGTTAGGGTGATGCCTAAGCTTAGGGTGAGGACTAGGGTTAGGGTTAGGGTTAGGGCTAGGGTAGGGTTACGTTTAGGGCTAGGGTTAGGGCTAGGGTTAGGGCTAGGGTAGGTTAGGGCTAGGGTTAGTGTCCGGTTGCGGTGAGGGATAGGGTTAGAATTACGTTTAGGGTTAGTGTTCGGCTTGGGTAGCATTAGAGTTAGGTTTAGGGTTAGGGTTAGGGGTAGATTTAAGGTTAGGGCTAGGGCTAGGGTTAGGATTAGGGCTAGGGTTAGGTGTAGAGTTAGGGTTAGGGCTAGGGTTAGGGATAGGGTTGGGTTTAGGGCTAGGTTTACGGTTAGGGTTAGGGCTAGGGTTAGCGTTAACATTAGGGTTATATCTAGGGTTAGGGTTAAAGTTAGGGTTAGGTCTAGATATATCTAGGAATACGGTTATCGGTAGAGTTAGGGTGGTGGCAAGGATTAGGTTTAGGGTGAGGGCTAGGGTTAGAATTAGGGTTTGGGTTCGGGTTAGGGCTTGCGTTAGGTATAGGGCTAAGTTAGGGCTAGGGTTAGGGCTAGGGTCGCATTAGGGTTAGGGCTAGTGTTAGGTCCAGGATTGGGGTAAGGCTAGAGTTAGGGTTAGGGCTAGAGTGAAGGATAGTGTTAGAGCTAGGGCTTAGGCTAGTGCTAGGGTTAGGGCTAGGAATAGGATACGGGTAGACCAAGTTCTAGGGTTAGGGTTAGGGCTCGGTTTAGAGCTAGGGTTAGGGTTACGGCTAGGGGTACGGTTAGTGTTAGGTTAACTGCTAGGGTTAGCCTTAGGGTCAGTGCTGGGTTAGGGTTAGGGCTAGAGTTAGGGGTAGGTGAGGGGTAGAGGTAGAATTAGGGCTAGGGCTAGGGCTAGGGTTAGGGTTAGAGTTAGGGCTAGGTTTAGGGTTAGGGTCAGGGCTAGGGTTAGGGTTAGGGTTAGTGCTAGTGTTAGGGCTAGAATTCGGTAGAGGATTAGGGTTAGCGTTCGGGTTAGGCTTACACTTAGGGCTAGGGTTAGGGTTAGGGTTAGGTCTAGGGGATGTCAAGGGATACCGTTAGCGGTAGAGCTGGGTGATGGCTAAGGTTAGGTTTACTGTTACGGTGAGGGCTAAGCTTAGGGTTAGGATTAGGGCTAGGGTAGCGTTAGGGTTAGGGCTAGTTTTAGAGTTAGGGTAAGGGTAGGGCCACGTTTAGGGCTAGATTTAGGGCTAGCATTAGGTCTAGGGTTAGGGTTAGGGCTAGGGCTAGTTCAGGGGTAGGGTTAGTGCTAGGGTTAGGGTTTTGGTTACAGTGAGGGCTAGGATTAGGGTTACGGTTAGGGTTAGGTTTAGGGCTAGGGTAGCTTTAGGTTAAGGCTTGGGTTAGGGTTAGAGTTAGGGTTAGGGTTATGGCTAGGTTTAGGGTTAAGGATAGGGTCAGGGATAGAGTTAGGTTAAAGGTTACGGCTAAGCTTAGGGTCAGGGTTAGGGTTAGGGTTAGGGCTAGGGTTAGCCATAGGGGTAGGTTTAGGTTTATGGCTAGGGTTAGGGTTAGGGCTAGCACTAGGTCTAGGGTTAGGGTTGGGGCTAGGACTTGTTTAGGGCTAGGGTTAATGCTAGGGTAGGGTTCTGGTTACAGTGAGGGCTAGGATTAGGGCTTGGGTTACGGTTAGGGTTAGGGTTAAGGCTAGGATAGTTTTAGGTTAGGGCTAGGGTTAGGGTTATGGTTAGAGTTAGGGTTAGGGTTATGGCTAGGTTTAGGGTTAGAGATAGGGTCAGGGATAGAGTTAGGTTTAGGGTTATGGCTAAGCTTAGGGTTAGGGCTAGGGCTATGCTTAGCGATAGGGGTAGGGGTAGGTTTAGGGTTAGGGTTAAGGTTATGTCTAGGGGTAGGTTTACAGTTGGGGTTAGGGATAGGGAATAGGGTTAGGGTTTGGGGTGAGATCTAGAATTAGAGCTAGTATTATGGTTAGGGTTGGGGGTATCGTTTGGGTAGGCTTAATTATAGGGCCAGTATTATCTCTAGGGTTACGCCTAGCGTTAGGCTTAGCGTTAGGGCTAGAGTTAAGGCTAGAGTTAGGGTTAGGGTAAAGCCTCTAGTTAGGGTTGGTGTTGCGACTAGGTTTTGGTTTAATTTGAGGGTTAGGGCTAGGTGTAGGGGTAGGGTGGGGTTAGGGCTAGGGTTAGAGGTAGGAGTGGGGTTTAGTGTTATTCTCAATGCCAGGATTATTGCGAGGGTTACAATTAGGGCTAGGGTTAGGTTTTCAGTTAGGACTGGAGAGGCTTAGATTTAGGGCTTGGTTTACACTTATTGTTAGAGTGGGGTAGGTTTAAGGTTAAGGCTAGGATTGGGGTTAAGGCTAGGGTTAGGGTTAGGTCTAGATTTAAAACTAGGATTAGGGTTAGTGTAAGGGTTAGGGGTTGGGTTAGGGTTAGGGCTAGTGCTAGGGCTGTGTTTAGGGTTAGCTCTACAGATATGGCTAGAGGTAGGGTTAGGGTTCGGGTTCTGGTACGGGTTAGGGGTGCTGTTGGGACTAGGGTTAGGGTTACGACTAGTGTTACTCCTAGGGCTAGGGTTAGGATTAGGGTTAGGGTTAGGGCTACAGTAAATTCTAGGTTTAGGGTTAGGGTTAAGTGTAAGGTTAGGGATAGTGCTAGGGAAAAATCTAGGTTTTGGTTTAGGGTTAGGGTTAAAGTTAGAGTTAGGGCTAGAGTTAGGGTTAGGGCTAGGGTTACGTTTAGGGCTAGGATGAGGGTTAGGGTTAGGTTTAGGGCTGGTGTTAGAGTTAGGGCTAGGGTTAGGGTTAGGGTAGGGTTAGGGTTAGGGTTAGAGTTAGGGTTAGGGTTATTGCTAAGTTTAGGGTTACAGATAGGGTTGGGAATAGGGTTAGGTTAAGGGCTCGGGTTATGGCTGGGGTTTGGCTTAGGTTAGGGTTACGGCAAGGGTTAGGTTTTGGGCTAATGTTAGGGCTACGGTTAGGGTTAGGGCTAGGTTTTGGGTTAGGGCTAGGGTTAAGGTTAGGGCTAGTGTTAGCATTAGCATTAGGGTTATGGCTAGGATTAGGTTTAGGATAGGGCTAGGGTTAGGGTTAGGACTAGAGTTAGCGTTAGCATTAGGGTTATGGCTAGGGTTATGGCTAGGGTTAGTGTTAGGTCTAGGGTATGTCTAGGGATAGGGTTAGCGCTAGAGTTAGGGTGATGGCTATGGTTAGGGTTAGGGCTAGGGTGAGGGCTAGGGTTAAGATTAGGGTTAGGGTTATGGCTAGGGTAGTATTAGGGTTAGGGCTAGCATTAGGGCTAGGGTTAGGGCTAAGGCTAGGGTTAGGGCTAGGGTTAAGGCTGGGTTTAGGGATAGCTCTAGAGTTAGGGTGATGGCTAGGGTTAGGGTTAGGGTGAGGGTGAGGGCTAGGGTTAGGATTAGGGTTAGGGTTATGGCTAGGGTAGTATTAGGGTTAGGGCTAGGGTTAGGGCTAACGCTAAGGTTAGGGCTAGGGTTAGGGCTAGGGTTAAGACTGAGTTTAGGGATAGCTCTAGAGTTAAGGCTTGAGGTAGGGTTAGGGTTAAGTTTAGGGTTAGGTTATTGTTAGCGTTGGGTTAGTGTTAGGATTAGGGTTGCTGTTGGGACAAGGGTTAGGGTTACGGCTAGTATTACTACTAGGGATAGGGTTAGGGTTATGTTTAGTTTTAGGGTTAGTATAAGGGTATGGTAAGTTCTCCGTTTAGGGCTATGGTTAGGGTTGAGTCTAGAGTTAGGATTAACATAAGGGATAGTGTTAAGTCTAGGGTGAGTGTGAGGGTTAGGGCTAGAGCTGGATTTACTGCTAGGGTTAGGGTTAGTTTTAGGAGTAGATTTAGGGTTAGGACTAGGGTAAGGAGAAGGGTTAGTTTCAGGATTAATGTTAGCTCTAGGGTTAGGGCTAGGGTTAAGATTAAGGGTAGACTTACATCTAGGGTTAGTTTTGCAGTTAAAATTGGTGTTCGGGATAGTCCTAGGTTTAGATCTATTGTTAGGTTTTTTTTTTTAGGTCTAGGGTTAGGGCTAGGGTTAGAGTGAGGGTTAAGGTTAATGTTAGGGCCAGACTTACATCTAGGGTTAGTTTTGCAGTTAAAATTGGTGTTCGGGATAGTCCTAGGTTTAGATCTATTGTTAGGGTTTTTTTTAGGTCTAGGGTTAGGGCTAGGGTTAGAGTGAGGGTTAAGGTTAATGTTAGGGCCAGGGTTTCGATTAGGTATAGGGCTACGGCTAGGGTTAGGGTTAGGGTTAGTGTCAGGGTTAGGACTAGTGTTAGGGTTAAGGTAAGGGTTATGGTTTGGGCAAGGGTTATGGTTAGGCCTAGAGTTAGGGTTAGGGCTATTGTCAGAGCTAGGGTTAAGGTTAGTATTAGGGGAACGGCTAGGGTTAGGGTTACGACTGGGGCTAGGGTTACGGCTAGTGTTACGGTTAGGTTTAGGGCTAGTGTTAGATTTAGGGTTAGGGCTAGAGTTAGGGCTAGAGTTAGGCCTAGAGTTAGGTTTAGGGTTACTGCTAAGTTTAGGGTTAGGGTGAGGGTGAGGGATAGGGCTAGGATTAGCGATAGGGGTAGGGTTAGGTTTAGGGGTAGGGTTAGGATTAGGGCTTGGATTAGGGCTAGGGTTAGGGTTAGGGTTAGGGCAAGGGTTAGGGTAAGGGCTAGGGCTAGGGTTAGGGTTAGTGCTAGGGTTAGGGTTAGGGTTAGGGCTAGGGTTAGGGATAGGGTTAGGGCTAGGGTTCGGGTTAGGGCTAGGTGTAGGTGTAGGGTTAGGGTTCGGGGTAGGGTTAGGGCTAGGGTTAGGGTTAGGGTTAGGGCAAGTGTTAGGGTTAGTGTTAGGGTTAGGGTTAGTGTTAGGGCTAAAGTTAGGATTAGGGCTAGAGCTAGCCTTAGTGTTAGGTTTAGGGCTACAGTTAGCTTTAGGGTTAGGGCTAGGGTTCGGGTTAGGTTGAGATCTAGAATTAGAGCTAGGGTTATGGTTAGTGTAAGTGTAAGGGTTAGGGCTAGGTTTACAGCTAGGGTCAGGTCTAGGGTTAACGTTTGGGTTAGGGTTAGGGTTAGGGCTAGGGTAAGGGCTAGGGTTAGGTTTAGGGCTAGGGTTAGTGTTAGGGTTAGGGTTACGGTTAGGTTTAGGGTTGTGGCTATTTTTTGGGTTATCGCTGCGGTTAGCGTTCGGGGTAGGGTTAGCGTTAGCATTAAGGTTATGGCGAGGGTTAGGGTTAGGGTTAGGTCTAGGGTATGTCTAGGGATAGGGTTGGCGCTAGAGTAAGTGTGGTGGCTGGGTTTAGGGTTAGGGATAGGGTGAAGGCTAGGGTTAGGATTAGAGTTAGGGATATGTCTATGGTTTGGGTTACGGCTAGGGTTAGGGTTAGGGCTATGGTCAGCGTTAGCGTTAGGGTTATGGCTAGGGTTAGGGTTAGGTTTAGATCCACGATATGTCTAGGTATAGGGTTAGCGGTAGAGTTAGCGTGATGCCTAAGCTTAGGGTGAGGACTAGGGTTAGGGTTAGGGTTAGGGCTAGGGTAGGGTTATGTTTAGGGCTATGGTTAGGGCTAGGGTAGGTTAGGGCTAGGGTTAGTGTCCTGTTGCGGTGAGGGCTAGGGTTAGAATTACGTTTTGGTTTAGTGTTTGGGCTTGGGTAGCGTTAGCGTTAGGTTTTGGGTTAGGGTTAGGGCTAGATTTAAGGATAGGGCTAGGGTTAGGGTTAGGATTAGGGCTAGGGTTAGGTGTAGAGTTATCGTTAGGGATAGGGTTAGGGCTAGAGTTGGGTTTAGGGCTAGGGTTAGGGTTAGGGCTAGGGTTAGCGTTAACATTAGGGTTATATGTAGGGTTAGGGTTAAAGTTAGGGGTAGGTCTAGAATATGTCTAGGATTATGGTTATCGGTAGAGTTAGGGTGGTGGCAAGGGTTAGGTTTAGGGTAAGGGTGAAGGCTAGGGTTAGGATTAGGGTTTGGGTTCAGGTTAGGGCTAGGGTTAGGAATAGGGCTAAGTTAGGGCTAGGGTTAGGGCTACGGTTAGTATTAGCATTAGGGTTAGGGATAGGGTCGCATTAGGGTTAGGGCTAGTGTTAGGTCTAGGGTTGGGGTAGGGCTAGAGTTAGGGTTAGGGCTAGAGTTAAGGATAGGGTTAGAGCTAGGGCTTAGGCTAGTGCTAGGGTTAGGACTAGGAATAGGGTACGGGTAGACCAAGTTCTAGGGTTAGGGTTAGTGATAGGGTTAGGGCTAGGGTTAGGGTTACGGCTAGGGGTACGGTTAGTGTTAGGTTAACAGCTAGGGTTAGCCTTAGGGTCAGTGCTAGGTTAGGGTTAGGGTTAGGGCTAGGGGTAGGGGTGGGTTAGGGCTGGGGTAGGGGTAGGTTAGGGGTAGGGGTAGGATTAGTGCTAGGGCTAGGGCTAGGGTTAGGTTTAGAGTTAGGGCTAGGTTTAGGGTTAGGGTCAGGGCTAGGGTTAGGGTTAGGGTTAATGCTAGGGTTAGGGCTAGAATTCGGTAGAGGATTAGGGTTAGCGTTAGGGTTAGGCTTACACTTAGGGCTAGGGTTAGGGTTAGGATTAGGTCTAGGGTATGTCAAGGGATAGCGTTAGCGTTAGAGATGGGTGATGGCTAAGGTTAGGTTTATGGTTACGGTGAGGGCTAAGCTTAGGGTTAGGATTAGGGCTAGGGTAGCGTTAGGGTTAGGGCTAGTTTTAGAGTTAGGGTAAGGGCTAGGGCCATGTTTAGGGCTAGATTTAGGTTTAAGTAATTTTTTTTTTTAGGTTTAAGTAATTTTATTAAAATTTTAACATCCTACAAACACATTTGCTTATTACAAATTCAAATTCAAATTAAAAATGAAATAACAGATTAACAAATTAACAAATTAACATTATTAAAACAGCATTTCTTTTTTTATCATTTTATTAAAGTTTCACAATTTAAGCAACAATAGTATTATTGCTATTTCACATGAATTATTTCTTGAATCTTCCAAACTGATCTGGACTTCATTTCCAAAATCTCTTAACATTGAAATATCATTGTACTGCATTTTTCAGCCTTTTTACATGTTAGTACATAGCATTTCCATTACCATATTCCTGCTTCATGATATTGCCGTAATCATCACAATGAAATTTTTCCACATATTACCATGAATTATAGACTTCTATCACGGGTCCCCCAGCAATCACCTACAATTTGCCATTCTTTCTGAATTTCATCATCTGATTTCCCTTTCAATTTTTAGAGACTATGTCAGCATTTTTATTTTCAATGAAGGTTCCCCACCATTGTTCTATTGTAGGTATTTGCTGTGTTTTCCATCCCTTTAGCATATTCAATACGTGCTGTTGTTATCATATATAATAATTCTCCAATATTTCTTTATATTCATCCGTCTACAAAATTGTATACAACAAATACATTTCAGGAGTCATAGGAAATTGTGTTCATTATTTCGCAAATCCTCTTATGTATCTCAGTTCAATATTTTTTCCCTTTGGGCATGTCCACCACATATAATATGTACCCACCTTTTTTAAATTTTCCAACAGAGCCCAGTACCTGAATTGTAAATCTTTTGTAATTTATCGGGTTAAATACCATCTATAAAACATTTTATAATAGTTCTCTTTTAAATTCTGGGCAACCGTAAATTTGTTTGTCTTTTTCCAACTCTGCTCCCAAGAGTACAGTTGAATTGTATAACCAATATTCTGTGCCCAAAAATATTACTGCTTTAACCGTTTCTTCATACTTCTCCTGGTGCAATATTTCCTGAGTGATCTGAGCTAGAAAATGAGGAGGGTTTTCAAAAAGTCGTTTTATCACTCCGACCTTCTCCTTTATTTCAATTCCATATGTCTTTAAGTCCATCTGAAACCTTTCAGTTAACTGCCTGAAAGGGAAACCATTAAAAATTTCCTTCTTGCTCCAACTTGTCTCTTGATTTAAGCTGAAGACTATTCGATTTTGTCCTCTAATTATGTCCTCATATCGAAGCCATTTTTCCGATTCAGACCTTCTTCCAAAGAAAGCTTCTTGAGGAGAGACCGAGGTGGGCAGCTGCCTAATGTTTCTAGACTTGTAATCTTCCCAAACTTTCAAAAGCGATTTCCTGATGTAATGATTGGAGAAATCTTTATCTATTTTTGCTTTATCATAGAACTTTGACATGCCAGCCCATCCTCAATCTCTCCCTCCTCCAGCATTCTGGCATCTTGTAGATCCATCCAGTCTTTTATCCATATAAAAGCCGCGGCCTTGTAGTAAACCTGAAAATCAGGTAAACCCATACCACCTGATTTTTATATCTGTTAAAATGTTCCATTTAATCCTGGGTTTCTTCCCTTGCCATATAAACTTGGATATTTCTCTTTTCCATTGTAGAAAAGGTTTCTTATTCAATATTACGGGAAGGTTTGGAACAGAAATTCATCTTTGGTAAAACATTCATTTTGATTACTGGATTTTCCCAACATTGATAGATGTAACTTAGACCAGCTTTCCAAATCTTTAATTATCTCCTTATTTTTTTTTCATAATTATTTGAATATAGCTCATTATTTCTTCTGGCTATCCAAATTCCCAAATATTTAACTTTTTGTCCTCTCTTAATCCCTTTTTTTATATTTCCTTTTCTCTCTCTCTCAAATTTTTGGTTAAGAAATTTTTTTTCCACATTTATCTTAAATCCGGGGTTTCCCTACTCTTAATTATTTTAATCAATTTTCCAATACCTCTACATGGGTCCTCCAAAAAAACCACCAAATCATCTGCGAAGGCTTTCAATTTTTATTTATGTTTCTTAATTTGAACTCCTTTAATGTCATTGTCTTCTCTAATGGCATTATTTAATATTTCCAATGTCATAATAAATAGCAGAGGGGGCAATGGACACCCTTGTTAGTCCCCTCTTCGTTCTACAACTGTGTTCTTTCACCATTTATCAGTAGTCTGGCTTGTTGCTGTTTATAAATTGCTTCAATCCATGAGACAAATTTTCTCCAGCCGACATTTGTTTACAAGTCATTATCATAAAAGGCCAGTTAATCATATCAAATGCTTTCTCAGCATAAAAAAATCATCGCCATTTTCCGTTCATTATGTCTTTCGTAATATCTATTATATTTAAAACCATTTGAATATTATTCCTAAAGACTTTTTTTGGGAGAAACCCATTTTGCCCCATTGATAATGTCGGACAACACCTTTTTTAAATCGAACAGCAAGGATTGAAGCAAAAATCTTGTAATCTACACTCAAAAGTGATATTGGCCTATAATTTTTCACATCAGTCAAATCTCTGCCTTCTTTGGGAATCAATACTACATTCGCCTTTTCCCAAATGTTGGTATTCCTTCCTTTACAATTTCATTTATTGTGCTTTTAGAGGTATTAAATCTCATGTTCCAGTTCTTATAATATCTATCAGTAAAGCCATCTGGACCTGGAGCCTTATCAGTCTTCAAAATTTCCCAATGGCCTCAACCACTTCCATCATTGAAATGGGTTTATTCAATATAATCTTTCTCATCATTGAACCTCATTTTATTCATTTTCTCCAAATATTCTTGAGTTCCTTGTTATTTATCAACTTTGGGGCCTTACCCATCAGCTTAAGATAATATTTATGAAAAGCTTGTTTTTTGTCCTCCTGTTTTTTAATTTTTTTCTTTCCAATCACAATCTCCGATATAATATTCCTTGCCCTCCTTTTAGCAGCAAAGAGGCTAAAAACTTTGAAGGTTTGTTGGCTTGTTCAAAAAATTTGTATTTTGTTCTCCGCATCTGTTTCCCCTATTTCATTCATTTAATTGACTTAAATTCGCTGAATAATTTCATCTGTAATCTAATCTGATGATTAGCCGGATTTGTCTCATTTGTTTCTCGATCTTTTATCTTCTCCCAAAATTAAGTCCTCTTTTTTTCTCTTCTCTTTCCTGATCTCAGCAGACCATTAATGAAGTTTCCTCGCATAACAGCTTTATTTGACCCAGATAGTTTTATTGACAACTCAGGTGCCATATTTTCAGCAAAGTAATTTGTTATCTCACTTTTAGCTTTTTTTTTTATAGTTCTCCTTATTCCAAATTCATCGTTCATTCTCCATGTTCTTTCTCTGTCTTTCAACTGAATCTTAATTTGTATTGGATTATGATCTGAACACAAATTCGGTAAAATGTCCATTTGTGTAATCTTCATCAATAATTCTTAGATACCAATATCATGTCTATCCTTGACATCGATTTATGTCGGTCAGAATAGAATGTGTATCCTTCCAGTTGTCCATTCTTATATCTCCAAGTGTCATATAAATTAAAATTGTCCATCAGATTGAAGAAACTCTAGGAAGTTTACCATTGTTTCGGGGGATATTTCTGATTTGATCTATCAATTAAAGGATTGATGACTGTTAAAATCCCCCACAAAAATAATATTTGTGTTTCCTGATTCATTTAAATATTCCAATATCTGTTGCTGTATTTTTGGGGGAAAAATTCCCCTTTAGCCCCATTCGGTGCATATATTCCCACTATTAAAAATTTGTCTTGTTTCAGAATCACTTCAACTCCTATATATCGACCATTTTTATCTTGGAAAATTTGACGCGCTTCGTATTTTGAATTCACATATATTAACACCCCCTTCTTCTTTTTATCGATTACAGATGCAAAGCAGCTTCCCAATTTTGGATTTCTAACATATTTAAGATCTTGAGTTTTAATTCTAACCTCTTGAAGACTTATTATATCCAAATTTTGCTTCTCCAGATGATGAAAAATTTGTCTTCTTTTATATACGGAGTTAAACCCCTTAATGTTCCACGAATATATCTTCAGATCCATTTTTCTTTTCCAATTTAATTATGTTTTATATCTTATAACTTGGCTTAGTCCTCCTGAAGAACTCCCTCTAATTCCCCTTCTTTCTGTTCCCCGATTCCACCCGATGCTCCTCCCTCTTCTAGCAATATCTGGCCTTATCCAAGGTCTAGGGTTAGGGTTAGGGTTACGGTTACGACTGGGGTTAGGGTTAGGTTTAGGGCTAGGGTTAGGGTTAGGGTTAGGTTTAAGTAATTTTATTAAAATTATTAAAATTTTAACATCCTACAAACACATTTGCTTATTACAAATTCAAATTCAAATTAAAAATGGAACAACAAATTAACAAATTAACAAATTAACATTATTAAAACAGCATTTCAAAATATTACAAATTTTACAAAATATTACACTTCTTCAAAGAAAGTACAAAAAGTGATTAATATGACTATCACTTATAAGTGCATAACCTACACCTCAAGTTATACCAGGTGTTGTTACTGCCAGCCATGGCCAGAACTCCTTCCATCTCTTTGAAGACATCCTGCCTCTTTCTGTTTCACTTAAAGTTTTTACTTTATTCTCTACAAACCGAACAGCAACGTTAACATCCGCTTTTGTCTGTGTAACTAACTCTTTTTTCCTCTGGAAAAACCAAAACAAGCAAAATATATAAGTGAACCAGTCTTATGGTTGACCAGGGAACAACCCAGAACAAATTAACAAGGCTCCCGTTATGTCCTCTCTTCCTTTTTTCTCCCAGGTATCGATGTGGTCCTCTGACTCTGGTTTCCGGCTCCAATCCAGATGCCTCCGCCTCCCAAGGCTGTTGTGCCAAGTCTGGCCAGTCAAGGGCAGCAGCTATCTTCTTCCAAGTTTCCTTGGCTGATGGGCAGGCCTTTATAAAGTGCTCTGTAGTCTTCTTGGCTTGACTTCCACTAACAGAGGCAACTTTTGACGTACACCGCCTTCTGGTAAACATTCAATTTCCATGGTTTCCATTTCTCAAAATATTCCTTCATTTTCTCTAACCAAAGCTGCCAATTCTTTTCCCACCCTAAAGGTTTAATGGAAAACCATAAACCTAACATTTTGTACTCCTCTAATTTCTCTACACTTTCATTTTCACATTGTGTCTCTTGTTTCATTGCTCCAATTTTCACTGGAGATAGAAATAAGTTTTCTTCCTCTCTAAAGAAAGAGATCAAACGGCTTTTCTGGAAATTAATCTGAGCCCCTGAAGCCCGCTCATAGCCTTCAAACACATTCAGAATTGAAACAATCTCTTCTCGATTGTTGACAAACAGAGAAACGTCATCTGCGTGGGCTACATATTTCACCTGCTTAACCAAAACTTCCCTAGAGAAAGACACGATTCCACCACTGGGAGGGGGAACTCTGAGACCCGTGATCCTTTCCTCGGCTTGAATTTGGCAGAGAACAGAATCCAAAATCAGTACATAGAGGAGGGGGCTTAAAGGACAGCCTTGTCTGACTCCTGAACTCACCCTAATCGGAGCCCCTCTGTGCCCATTGATCTGAGGGATCAAAACCGCCACGCCTGCCTGACCTTCCTCCCCATAGGACCAAATGGATGATCCTTTTGTCCACAATTTTTGCGCTTGGGAGCGTTGCTGTTCATTCACCAGATGAGTCTCTGGTAAAACCACCACATCGTGCGGTATCATTGCCAGAAGGGGAAGAATCTCCTTCGTCTCTCAGCCATCCTCAGGCCTCTCACGTTCCAGGTGGTAATTCTCAGGGACACCATTTTTTGTTTTTGCTTTGCTTTTTTGTTTGTTATTTTTTTCAAAGAGATCTAAATTCTAGACTATCAGAGAAGCAGGTGATAATTCCAAGATTAACAATAAAATTAACCTTATTAAAACCAACCTGATTAAATTAACCTTATTAAAACCAACCTGATTAAAAATAAAAATAAAAGGTTCCTTTTCTCTCCCAAACACGGATTGATTTTGAAGTAACTTCTCTTGATTTAATAGTATAATATAATGGCAAATCATTGTTTTGTTAGCATCCAAACCAGCACAGTCCACTCCATCGGAAGCTACTCAGTCCAGTTCAATCTCCAAGCTCTCCGTCTCTCGACCTCCCTGTCCCTCTGGTTCTCTGTTTCTAACTGGCTCCTCTCTACCTCCTACAGCAAACCCGAAGGTGTAGTCTCACTAATATGGGATAGGTTTGGAGTGGTCGGGGAAACAAGGGATAATGAAGTGGACACCGAGCCATCCAGGTCAGGAGGGCGGGATGGAAGAGGGCAGGGGAGGGCATCAGGAGGTCCGGGGTAGGGAGGGGGTGGCAATGGAGGGGGGAAACAGAGACCAGACTCAGCATCGGGAGGCCTCATCAATCTGCCATCAAGTTCTTGCATACAAACTTCTACTTCTTCTGAAAATAACAGCGGTGAAGCTACCGATTCCTCGCCAAATGTCTCCTCCATCGCAATCTCTCTCACCATCTCTTCAGGCAAGCCCTCAGGACTCCCACCCGACGGTAGCACTGCCTGTCCTTCTACCACTGACTCTCCACTTCCCACCACCTTTCCTTTTGCTTTACTTTCCTCACTTTCCTGGTCTACCACCTGATTCCTCGTCGCTCCATGCCTTTTGCTCCTTGGTCTCCTTGGTCTCCTTTGTCCCTTTGCTCCCCCTGCCTGTTTAGGTTGTCTGTCTCCCGCCCCTCGACAGCCACCAACAATTCTCTATCACTGAATTCCTTAGGGACTGACCCAGTCTCTTCCTCAACTCTTCCCTCCTCTTCTGCAAGAACATAGAAACTATTATGACCCCTAACTGCCTCTTCACTCACTTTCTCCTTTCTCTGCAATTCTTCCCACACCCCTCCCTGGTACTCTGTTCCATTCGGAATCTATTCCTTCTTTCACTGTCTCATGCTGTCTGTTCTCCAGTAGAGGTCCTGGACCATGGTTACTCTCTCTGTTTTCCCGCCTCTTCACAGGTAGCAACTCCTCTCCCCTGCCTCTCAAGGTGTCCCTCAGGAGCCTTGTCTGTTCCTTGGACTGAGCTCTTTCTTTCCCCGTTCTGGCTACTTGTTGGGCCTTCTCAAAGATTTTAGCATCTTGCTGGTTGTAATAGGCCTGGGGACACCAAAAATAAGTGTGTCCCAATTCACCACAAAAGTTGCACCTGATGCTGCTGTGACAGGCCACCGTCAGATGGCCCCTGGCGCCACAGCGGGAGCACAAAGGAGTGGTGCATAAACGCCTCTGGTGATCGTAAGACCCACAGTGGAAGCAAGCCTGAGGCTGGCCGCTGTATCTGGTGATCCTCCTATCGGCCCCCAGGAAAAAGTACTTGGGTATCTTTCCGTGCCTATATTCAGGGTCCTCATTCTTAAAAGAAACCACACACCTATATTCTCCAGTCCAATAACCCTGTTCGTCTTCCTTCTTATCAGGTCCCGAGAAAATGGTAGCATATTTAGACACCCACCGAGCTACATCCTGAGCGGGGATGGTAGTGGTTCTGAAACTTATGTTCAAGATCTTTGTATCCCCCCTAAATAGCGGGACCATCAGTCAACAACTCTGGGATCAAACGTTTCACCGTTTTGCACTTCATCCAGAACTCTCTGTAGACCTTTTCAGAAGCTAAACAAACATCGATTTCCCTAGACCCTGGTAATTGAATCACCGCCACAATATCCTCTCTAAGGGCATCCAAAGTATCCCTAAGGAGCCACTTTGAAATGTAAGCCCTGGATCCTCTCTCCGGGTCTGACCCCAGATATCTGAAGCGCACAACATAGCGCATTCTAGGGTTCCTGATATCTGAAGCTTGATTAAAAAAACTGTCTAAGTATTCCTCTTACTCTTCCGTATAGCCTGAAATATTGGAGGGTCCAGCAGTGCCAGTGCCCCGCCCTGCTATGCTAGCATACGTCCTGTCTTTTCTTTGTTCCTGTGGTTTGCCACCAGTCCTCCCACCGGGCAGTCCGGGTGGCAAAGCAGAAGCTTCACGAGGTGCCTCCCCTTGGGTGTCATTGCCACGTGTATCATCTCCCTCCCTCTCCTTTCTATGTCTGTCTGGTGGAGGGTTTAGACTTACACATTTTCCCTTTGATGTCACATTAGTTCCAGAGTCCATTCTAGGCCTTGTCGGAAAATGGCAGTTACCGGAGGCATCCGCCTCTTCCAATAATCTCTTCGACCGTGCCCCCGGCTCCCTACTTCTCATCTCGGTCGTCAAAAGGGGGTTGTTCTGTTCTCCCTGAGGGAAAGAAACACCCAAACCGGCAGCATCTTCCATTGAGGTCCCCCCAGCCCCCCCATCCTGACCAAGCCCTTCTCTTTGCTCTCCCACACCAAACCCATTTCCACCCTCTCCAGTCACCAGTCCCACTTCTGTATCCACTCTATCTCCCCAAGCTTGCTCCCGTCTCGGTTTCTTGCTCACTCTAGCAGAGACCCTCCGGTCAAGGTCGGAATCGCTGATGTCGCTCAAAGTCCCTCTAAGTCCTACATTTCCCGCACCTTCCCGTTGTACATTGCTCCCCATCCTCTGCACCTCCCTCCTCCCTCTCGTCTCTCTCGAATCCTCACCGGTTGCTGGGGGCGGAACCGTAGCACGTGCCCCCAGGCCGGAACTCAGGGCCTCACGTCCCGCAGGGCTTCTCTCAAGCTGCAACGCCGGGTCCTGTTCTTTCCAGTTAATCAACTTTTCCTTGATTTTCTCTTGTCTGGTTCCGTTAGCTTTTTCTTCCGTCGGATCAAAACCTGACTGCTTGGCAATCTTTCTGCGCTGTCGTAAGTCTGCTGTGACCATTAAGAGCCACTCCATCCAGGCTTCTCTGCTCACCGTCTTGGATATATTGTCCATTTGTGTCCAAACCAAAGGAGTCTGGTTCTCTGGGGCACATTCCCAGGTCCTATGGATCTCTTGAAAGGTCTTCGTCAATTGTTCCTCCCTCAGCCAGTCCGATAACAGATGTCTTTCGCTTCCTGCCCAGTAGCAAATGCTCGACAATCTCCAAGGCTAAAGTCCTGGCGTAGGACACCTGCTCTTGAGACTGTTCCACCCGCAATCCTGACAGCACCGATTTTAGCAAAGGAAAGCTCTTCTCTAGGATACCCCAAAGTTTATCTCTGCTGTACTTTTTGAAACTGGGCAAGCGTTCTTTAGAGCCCGGGAGGGCAATGTGTGCCACCGTGTAGCCCCAAAGTTTCAGCGTATCGTACTTGTCAAAGTCTTTTGGCAAAATAATATTGGTCGCTTTGTTCCAAGGAGTGTAGAGACATTCCATCCAGGCTGCTGAGATCTGCCTTTCTTGGGAAAGGATTGTATTTTTGGAACCTTCTGAAAGAGTTCCCTCCCGCTCTGCCCCTTCTCCCTCCTCCACGCTTTGGAAATCTGTGTCATATTGGCGAATTAAATAGTCCTTTGTGACTTTTTTCCCTGGGGAGAGACCTTTTCCTCCTTCCACTGTTTTCCTCGTCACTCTTTTCTTCTGGGATTCACCCCAGCGCCTTCCTCCTCCATCTCCTCCTCCTCACTGCTGCTTTCCACCGAGCTCTCGCTGCTAGCGAGCAGAGAAGAAATGCCAGAGCACTCCATGCCACTCTCCCTTCGCTCTTGGAAGGAGGGCCCCTCCAGTCTCTCCACTCTCTCACTTCCAGATTCGTTTGTAAGTTTTATTGGGTTAAAGGGTACAGTCCCTGCAAGCTGCCCAGCACAAGCCTCCTTCTCTGTCTCCTCTGGATTGCGAGGCTGTGTGTGCTTCGTTTTGAATAGGCTCACAGGACACAGTTCTTCTTCTGAACAATTCCCTGGTTTAAGTGGGGAGCGATCTCTACTTGTATTCAAAGCCTCTTCAACTAGAAACTTTCTACTGCGAAGCTTTGGCTCCCTGTCTCTTCTAATCTTTGTATTTTCTTTACTTTTCTCCTCTTTGTTTTTCAAAACAAATTGGTCTAATAAAAGTCCTTTCCTCTCTTTATAAACCTGCAGGTCTTTCCTAACTTCTTCATTCTGTTCATTGATGCTAGTTACAATATTTACAAGGGATTAATACTCCTCTTGTGTTCTTTCCCCCACTGGCTTCCTCAACAGGCTCCTGCCATAATCATTTAACTCCTGGAGGGCCTCTCTGCTCGAATCCAGCCCCAAGTTTGCTCTGTTTTGCATTTCTCTCAAAGTCCCTCTGCAAACATTCTGTGGCTTCCTCTGGTTCTGTGAAAACAGTTTCTAATTCAAACTCTTTAGTAGATTCCTCCAACAGTCCTAAAAACTCTCCCAATTTTTCTGTATTCAAACAATATGTTTCTTTATATTGATTAAAGAAAAAGAAATCCTGCAAAAAGTTTTCAGCAGTAGCCAAACCCAGGGTTGTTCTTCCCCCCTCCTCTGGGCCTCTTTCCATGGTTACAGCAGGCTTTTAGCAGCCCAGAGTTACTTTCAAACTGAAAGTTACTTTCAAACTGAAAGTTTGCTGGCTGAGTTTGTCTGTTTCCTAAATGGCTGTTTGCCTCTTTTTGCAGTAAAAAGTTCGTTCCTTGGGGATTTTGGATGTCTTCTTTTTCCTGGATATCTTTCTGGAGCCCAGAATCCCCTTTTAATTCTCCTTGCAGTAAGTTTGTGCTGCCCTTCAGGCAGTTTCTGTTTCTGCCAAGGCTGCCACGCCCTGTTCTTTCAGAGCTGACTGAAACAATTCCTCCCTCCCTTCTTCTTTGCAGCTTTTTCCTTGTAAAACTTCCTTCCCTGGAGTTTCTAATATTTCCTTGGCACTACAAGAAGCCAGTCTAACCCCAAATCCCTTCTCAGTTTCAGAATCCACAGTACTCACAATGTTTTTGTCCTTGCTTGCCAGTTTCAAACACTCTTCAGTTTCTTTCTCTTTCCTTTCCTGGGAAGCCATTGCTTGCTGTAAAGTCTTTGCAATTTTTCCTGGGGGCTGAGTTTGATCTGCCCCAAACCCCTCAAAATTCTTCTTTCGAGGTTCCATTCTTGACTCCCCTGATGCCTGAAGGGTTCCACTGCCTACTCCAATTAGTGAGGTTGCAGCATTTTCACTGGATTCTTTGCTCTCCTGGGAAGCCATTGCTTGCTGTAAAGCCTCTGCAAGTTTTCCTGGGCTGAGTTTGATTTCCCCCAAACCCATAAAAATTCTTCTTTCGAGGTTCTATTCTGACTCCCCTGATGCCTGAATTAGTGAGGTTGCAGCATTTTCACTGGATTCAGCAGAATCCACTATTTTGCTGAAAGGTATTGAGGAGCCTAAAAAAGCACAACCTCCTCCTTTGAAAACAGAGCTAGGGCAGAGTTAGGTTTATGGCTACAGTTAGGTTTAGGACTAGGAATAGTTTTAGGGCTGGGGTTAGGGTTAGGGTTAGGGTTAGGGTTAGGGCAAGGGTTAGGCTTAGGGCTAGGGTTAGGTTTAGTGTAGGGTTAGGGTTAGGATTAGGTTTAGGGTCTTGGGTTAGGGTTAGGGTTAGGTCTAGGGTATGACAAGGGATAGGGTTAATGGTAGAGCTGGGTGATGGCTTGGGTTAGGATTAGGGATACGGAGAGGGCTAAGGTTAGGGTTAGGGCTAGGGTAGCATCAGGGTTAGGGCGAGTGTTAGAGTAAGGGTAAGGGCTAGAGCCACGGTTAGGGCTAGATTTACGGCTAGGGTTTGGGCTAGCATCAGGTCTAGGGTTAGGGTTAGGGCTATGGCTCGGTTTAGCGTTAGGGTTAGGGCTAGAGTTAGGGCTAGGGTTAGGCCTAGGGTTAGGGTTAGGGTGTGGACTAGGATTAGGGCTGGGGTTATGGTTTCCCGTAGGGTTAGGGTTAGGGCCAGGGTAAGGGCTAGGGTTAGGGTTAGGGCTAGGGTTATGGTTAGGGTTAGGGCTATGGTTAGGTTTAGGGTTGTGGCTATTTTTTGGGTTAGGGCTACAGTTAGCGTTCGGGGTAGGGTTAGCATTAGCATTAAGGTTATGGCGAGGGTTAGGGTTAGGATTAGGTCTAGGGTATGTCTAGGCATAGGGTTAGCGCTAAAGTAAGTGTGATGGATGGGTTTAGGGTTAGGGATTGGGTGAAGGCTAGAGTTAGGATTAGGGTTAGGGATATGTCTATGGTTTTGTTTAGGGTTAGGGTTAGGTTCAGGTCCAGGGTATGTCTAGGTATAGGGTTAGCGGTAGAGTTAGGGTGATGCCTAAGCTTAGGGAGAGGACAAGGGTTAGGATTAGGGTTAGGGTTAGGGCTATGGTAGGGTTATGTTTCGGGCTAGGGTTAGCGCTAGGGCTCGGTTAGGGCTAGGGTTAGTGCTAGGGTTAGGGTTCGTGTTACAGTGCGGGTTAGGATTAGGATGAGGGTTAGGGTTAGGGCTAGGGTTAGGGTTAGGGATAGATTTAAAGATAGGGTTAGGGATAGAATTAGGTTTAGGGTTACGGATAAGGTTAGGGTTAAAGTTAGGGTTAGGTCTCGGCTTCGGGCTAGGGGAAGGGCTAGGGTTAGAGTTAGGGTTAGGACTGGGGTTAGGTTTAGGGTTAGGTTTAGGGCAGGGTTAGGGTTAGGGGCTAGCGCTAGGGTTAGGGATAGAGTTAGGTCAAGGCTTAGGGTTAGGGTTAAGGCTGGGGTAAGGGTTAGGGTTAGAGTTAGGGCTAGGGTAAGATTAGGGTTAGGGCAAGGCTAGTGCAAGAGTTAGGGCTAGGGCTAGGTTAGGGCTAAGGTTAGGGGTAGGGTTATGCTTAGGGTTATGGCTATGGTTTCGGTTAGGGCTAGAGTTAGGGTTAGGGCTAGGGTTAGGGTTAGCGTTAGCATAAGGGTTATGTCTAGGTTTAGGGTTTAAGTGAAGGTTAGGTCTAGAGTATGTCTAGGAATACGGTTATCAGTAGAGTTAGGGTGATGGCTAGCGTTTGGGTTAGGGTGAGGGCTAGAGTAAGGATTAGGGTTAGGATTACGGTTAGGGTCAGGGCTAGGGTAGGGTAACTTTTAGGGCTAGGGTTAGGGTTAGGGTTAGGGCTAGGGTAGGTTAGGGCTAGGGTTAGTGTCCGGTTGTGGTGAGGGCTAGGGTTAGATTTACTTTTAGGGTTAGGGTTAGGGCTTGGGTAGTGTTAGCGTTAGGTTTAGGGTTCGGGTTAGGGCTAGATTTAAGGTCAGGGCTAGGGTTAGGTTTAGGATTAGGGCTAGAGTTAGGGCTAGGGTTAGAGTTAGGGTTAGGACTAGGGTTAGGGCTAGGGTTAGGAATAGGGCTAAGTTAGGGCTAGGGTTAGGACTAGGCAGATGGTTCGAGGTTTCGGTGAGGGCTAGGGTTAGCATTAACATTAGGGTTAGGGTTAGGGCTAATGTTAGGTCTAGGGTTGGGGATCGGGCTGGAGTAAGGGTTAGGGCTAGGGTTAAGGATAGGTTTACAGCTAGGGCTTAAGCTAGTGCTAGGGTTAGGGCTAGGAATAGGGTACGGGTAGGTCAAGTGCTAGAGTTATGGTTAGTGATAGGGTTAGGGCTAGGTTTAGGGCTAGGGTTAGGGTTACGGCTAGGGGTACGGTTAGTGTTAGGTTAACAGCTAGTTAGCCTTAGGGTCAATGCTAGGTTAGGGTTAGGGTTAGGGCTAGGGTTAGGGTTAGGGGTATTAGTAGGGTTAGGATTAGGGCTAGGTTTAGGGCTAGGGTTAGGGTTAAGGTTAGGGCTAGGGTTAGGGTTGGGGTCAGGGCTAGGGTTAGGGTTAGGGCTAGGGTTAGGGCTAGAGTTCGGTAGAGGATTAGGGTTAGGGTTAGGCTTACGCTTGGGGCTAGGGTTACGGTTAGGGTTAGGTCTAGGGTATGTCAAGGGATAGGGTTAGCAGTTGAGCTGGGTGATGGCTAGGGTTAGGTTTACGGTTACAGTGAGGGCTAAGCTTAGGGTTAGGATTAGGGCTAGGGTAGCGTTAGGGTTAGTGTTAGATTTAGGGTAAGGGCTAGGGCCACGTTTAGAGCTAGATTTAGGGCTAGGGTTAGGGCTAGCATTAGGTCTAGGGTTAGGGTTAGGGCGGAGCTAGTTCAGGGCTAGGGTTAGTACTAGGGTTAGGGTTTTGGTAACAGTGAGGGCTAGGATTAGGGTTACGGTTAGGGTTAGGGATAGGGATAGGGTAGCTTTAGGTTAGGGTTTGGGTTAGGGCTAGGGTTAGAGTTAGGTGTAGGGTTATGGCTAGGTTTAGGGTTAGAGATAGGGTCAGGGATAGAGTTAGGTTTAGGGTTATGGCTAAGCTTAGGGTCAGGGTTAGGGTTAGGGCTAGGGTTAGCCATAGGGGTAGGTTTAGGTTTAGGGTTGGGTTACGGTTAGGGTAGATTTGGGGCTAGGGTTAGGGCTAGCATTAGGTCTAGCATTAGGTTTGGGGCTAGGGCTAGTTTAGGGCTAGGATTAGTGCTAGGGTTAGGGTTCTGGTTACAGTGAGGGCTAGGATTAGGGTTACGGTTAGGGTAAAGGTTGAGGCTAGGATACTTTAAGTTAGGGCTAGGGTTAGGGTTATGGTTACAATTAGGGTTAGGGTAATGGCTAGGTTTAGGGTTAGAGATAGGGTCAGGGATAGAGTTAGGTTACGGCTAAGCTTAGAGTTAGGGTTAGGGTTAGGGCTAGGGATAGCGATAGGGGTAGGGTTATGTTTAGGGCTAGGGTTAAGGTTATGTCTATGAGTAGGTTTATAGTTGGGGTTAGGGATAGGGAATAGGGTTAGGGTTAGGGGTGAGATCTAGCATTAGGGCTAGTATTATGGTTGGGGGTATCGTTTGTGTAGGCTTAATTATAGGGCCAGTGTTATCTCTAGGGTTACGCCTAGCGTTAGGCTTAGCGTTAGTGCTAGAGTTAAGGTTAGAGTTAGGGTTAAGGCAAAGCCTCTATTTAGGGTTGGTGTTGCAGCTAGGTTTTGGTTTAATTTTAGGGTTAGGGCAAGGTGTATGGGTAGGATGGGGTTAGGGCTAGGGTTAGGTTTTCAGTTAGGACTGGAGAGATTTAGTGCTTGGTTTACACTTATTGTTAGAGTGGGGTAGGTTTACGGTTAAAGGCTAGGATTGGGATTAAGGCTAGGGTTAGGGTTAGGGTTAGGTCTAGATGTAAAACTAGGATTATGGTTAGTGTAAGGGTTAGGGGTTGGGTTAGGGTTAGGGCTAGGGCTAGGGCTGTGTTCAGGGTTAGCTCTACGGTTATGGCTAGAGGTAGAGTTAGGGTTCGTGTTCTGGTAAGGGTTAGGGTGCTGTTGGGACTAGGGTTAGGGTTACGACTAGTGTTACTCCTAGGGATAGGAAACGTAGACCTAATCCTAGCCCTAGACACAACACTAACCCCTACCCTAACCCTAACCCTAGTTCTAGGGTTAAGGGTAGGAGTAGGGTTGAGAAGTAACATTAACCCTAACCCTAACAGTAGCCCTAAGCCTAACCCTAACCCTAATCCTCTACAGAACCCAAGCCCGAACCCTAACCCAAACCCTAGCCCTGGGCCTACCCCTAGCCCTAATCCTAGTCCTAATCCTAGCACTAGCCTAAGCCTTAGCAATAACCCTATCCTTAACCCTAGCCCTAACCCTAAAGCTAGCGCTACCCCTAACCCTAAACCTACAACTAGCCCTAACCCTAACCCTAATGTTAACCCTAGGCCTCACCGTTTGCCGAACCCTATCACTATCCCTAACCCTAGCCCTAAGTTCAGCCTTAGCCCTAACCCTAGCCCTAATCCTAGCCCAAAACCTAACCCTAACCTATCCCTAACCCGAACCAAAACCCTAATCCTAATCCTGGACCTCACCCTCATGATAACCCTAACCCAAACCCTAACATTTTCTCTAACTCGAATGCTACCCTGGACCTAATACTAAGCCCAATACTATCTCAAACAGTAAATATAACCCTAGCCCCAAGCCTTAACCCTAAACCCAGGCCTAATACTAGTTTTGAACCTAGCACTAAGTCCTAACCCTAACCCTAGCACTATCTCTAATGCTAGTACTAGCTCTAACCCTAGTTGCAATTCTAGCTCTAGCCCTAACCGTAACTTTAGCCCTAACCCTAACCCCAACCCTAGCACTAACCCTAAGACTAATCCTAGGCGTAAACCTAACACTAACCATACCCTTTGCCATAAACCTAACCCTAGTCCTAAACCTAGCCCTAACCCTATCACTAACCGTAACCCTAGCCCTTGGCCTACCCGTAACCCTAATCCTACCCCTAACCCTAGCACTAGCCCAAGCCACAGCTCGAACCCTATCCTTAACCCTAGCCCTAAACCTAACCCTATCCCTACCCCTAACCCTAGACCTAACACTAGCCCTAACGCTAATGCGATCCTAGCCGTAACTCTAACCCTAATGCAAACCCTAGCCTCACTGTAACCCAAACCCTATGCCTAACCCTAGCCCTAACTTAGCCCTAGCCCTAACCCTAGCCATAACCCTAGCCCTAAACCTAACCCTACCCTAGCCTTAACCCGAACCCAAACCCTAACCCTAACCCTAGACCTCACCCTAACCCTAACCCCAACCCTAGCCATCACCTTAACTCTACAGCTAACCCTAACGCTAGCCCTAACCCTAAACCTAGCCCTAATGCTAACCCTAACCCTAGCATTAACCCTAACTGTAAACCTAGACCAAACCCTAACCCTAGCCCTAGCCCTAGCCCTAACCCTAACCCTAACCCTAGCCCTAACCCTAACTCCAGACCTAAACCTAGCCCTAACCCTAGCACTAATACTAACCCTAACCCTAGCCCTAACATTAACTCTAGCCCTAACCCTAACCCTAACGCTAACGCTACCCTAGCACTTACCCTAACCCTAACCCTAATCCTAACCCTAGCCCTCACCGCAACCCGGACACTAACCCTAGCCCTAACCTAGCCCTAGCCCTAACCCTAGACCTAACCCTAGTCCTAAACCTAAACCTACCCTAGCCCTAACCCTAACCCTAATTCTTACCCTAGCCCTCACCCTCACCCTAACCCAAATATTAGCCATCACCCTAACTCTACCGATAACCGTATCCCTAGACATACTCTAGACCTAACCCTAACTTTAACCCAAACCTAGATATAACCCTAATGCTAATGCTAACACTAGCCTTAACCCTAACCCTAGCCCTAACCCATACCACAGCCATAAACCTAACCCTAACCCCAGCCCTAACCTAGCCCTAGCCCTAACTCTAGCACGAGCCTTACCCTAACCCGAACCCTACCCTAGTACTTACCCTAACGCTAACCCTAATCCTAATCCTAGCCCCTACACTCACCCAATTGCAAACCCTAGCCATCACCCTAACTCTACCGATAACCGTATCCCGAGAAATACTCTAGACCTAACCCTAACCCTAGCCCTAACCCTAACCCTAACCCTAGATCTAACCCTACCCCTACCCCTAGTCCTAACCCTACCCCTCGCTCTAAGCCTAGCCCAAACCCTAACCTTATACATAACCCTAAACCTAACTCTATCCTTAACCCTACCTTTAACCCTAAACCTAGCCATAACCCTAACCTTAACTCTAACCCTAACCCTAACCCTAACACTATCTCTAACCTTAAGTTACCCTAGCCATAACCCTAACCCTAACACTAACCATAATCAAAATCCTAGCTCTCACTGTAATCTGAATCCCAACCCTAGCACAAAGCCTATCCCTAACCTAGCCCCAGTCCTAACCCTAGCACAAAACGTAACCCTACCCTAGCCCTAACCCTAACCCTAACACTAACCCTAATCCTAATCCTAGCTCTCACTGTAACCCGAATCCCATCCCTAGCACTAAACCTATCACTAACCTAACCCCAGCCCTAACCCTAGCCCAAAACATAACCCTACCCTAGCCCTAACCCTAACCCTAACCATAATCCTAACCCTAATCCTCACCCTAAGTTTAGGCATCACCCTGACTCTACCACTAACCCTATCCCTAGACATACCCTAGACCTACCCCTATCTCTAGCCATAACCCTAATGCTAACGCTGACCCTAGCCCTAGCCCTAACCCTAACCCTGACCCAAACCATAGCCATATCCCTCACCCAAACGATACTCCTAACCCTAACCATAATATTAGCTTTAGTTCTAGATCTAACCCTAACCCTAAACCTATTCGCTATCCTTAACCCCAGCTGTAAACCCACACCTAGCCCTAACCCTAACCCTAACCATAATCCTAGCTCTATTTCGAGATCTTACCCTAACCCTAACCCTAGCCCTAGCCCTAACCCTAACCCTAACACTAGCCCTAATACCAACCCAAATCCTATCCCCAACAGTAAATTTAACCCTAGCCCCAAGCCCTAATCCTAAACCAAGGCCTAATACTAGTCTTGAACCTAGCACTAAGCCCTAAACTTAACCCTAGCACTATCTCTAATGCTAGTTCTATCTCTAACGCTAGTTGTAATTCTAGCTCTAGCCCTAAGCCTAACACTAACCCTAACCCTCGACTTAACACTAGTCCTAATGCTATGCCTAATTTTAGACCCAACTCTAACCGTAGACCTAAACCTAGAACTTCCCCTGGCCCTAACCCTAACCCTAATATTAGCCCTAACCCTAGCCCTACCCCTAACCCTAACCCTAGCCCTGACCCCAGCTGTAAACCTAGCCCTAACCCTAACACTTACACTTACCCTAACCATAACCCTAGCTCTAATTCTAGATCTCACCCTAACCCGAACCCTGGCCCTAACCCTAAAGCTAACCGTAGCCCGAAACCTAACACTAAGGGTAGCCCTAACCCTAACCCTAACTTTAGCCCTATCCCTAACCCTAACACTAGCACTAGCCCTAAAGCTAACCCTGGCTGTAAACCTAACACTAACCATACCCCTAGCCGTAACCCTAACCATAGCCCTAAACCTAGCCCTGACCCTAGCCCTAACCCTATCCCTAGACCTCATCCTAGCCCTAACCGTAGCCTAAACCTAGCCCTAGCTCTTAGCCTACCCTTAGCTCTAATTGCAGCCCCATCTCTAACACTAGCCTAAGACCTAGCCCTAATCCAATCCTTAACCCTAGCCCTAACCCTACCCATAACCCTACCCCTAACCCTGGACCTAACGCTAGCCCTAACCCTAGACCTAACCCTAGCCCTAACCCTAACACCAGCGCTAATTCTAACACTAAACCTCACCGTAACCCGAAACCTAATGCTAGACATACCCTAGACCTAACCGTAACCCTAACCCTAGCACTAACCCTAACCCTAGCCCTGACCCTAGCCGTAGCCCTAACCCTAACCCAAACCATAACCCCAGCCCTAACCCTAGCCCTAACCCTAACCCTAACCCTAGCCCTAACCCTAGCCCTAACACTAACCCTAATCCAAACCATAACCCCAGCCCTAACCCTAGCCCACACCCTAGCCCTAACCCTAACCCTAGCCTTAACTCTATCCCTAACGCTAAGCCTAACGCTAGGCGTAACCCTAGAACTAAAACTGGCCCTATAATTAAGCCTACCCAAACGATACCAAAAACCCTAACCATAATCCTAGCTCTATTTCGAGATCTTACCCTAACCCTAACCAACCCTAACCTAACCCTAGCCCTAGCCCTATTAAACCTAGCCCTAAACCTACTCGTAGTCCTAACCCTAACACTAACCCTAGCCCTAAACCTACTCCTAGTCCTAAACCTAAGCGTAGCCCTCACCCTAACCCAAGCCCTAAACCTAGCCCTTACTGTAAACCTAACCCTAGCCGTAACCCTAACCCTAACCCTATCCCTGACCCTATTCCTGACCCTGACCTTGACCCTAACCCTAGCCCTAACCCTAACCCTAACACTAGCCCTAATACCAACCCAAACCCTATTCCCAACAGTAAATTTAACCCTAGCCCCAAGCCCTAATCCTAAACCAAGGCCTAATACTAGTCATGAACCTAGCACTAAGCCCTAACCCTAACCCTAGCACTGTCTCTAATGCTAGTTGTAATTCTAACCCTAGTTGTAATTCTAGCTCTAGCCCTAAGCCTAACACTAACCCTAACCCTCGACTTAAAACTAGCCCTAATGCTAAGCCTAATTCTAGACCCAACCCTAACGGTAGACCTAAACCTAGAACTCGCCCTGGCCCTAACCCTAACCCTCATTTTAGCCCTAACCATAGCCCTACCCCTAACCCTAACCCTAGCCCTGACCCTAGCTGTAAACCTAGCCGTAACCCTAACCATAACCTTAGCTCTAATTCTAGATCTCACCCTAACCCTAACCCTAGCACCAACCCTAGCCCTAGCCCGAACCCTAGCCTGAAGCACAACCCTACCCTAGCTCTAACCCTAACCCTAACCTAGCCCTAGCGCTAACCCTAGACCGAAACATAACCCTACCCTAGCCCTAGCCCTAACCCTAACCCTAATCCTAACCCTAGTCCTCACCCTAAGCTTAGGCATCACCCTAACTCTACCGCTAACCCTATACCTAGACATACCCTGGACCTAAACCTAACCCTAACCCCAGCCATAACCCTAATGCTAACGCTGACCCTAGCCCTAACCCTAACCCTAGCCCTAACCCAAACCATAGACATATCCCTAACCCTAATCCTAACCCTAGCCTTCACCCAATCCCTAACCCTAAACCCATCCATCACACTTACTCTAGCGCTAACCCTACCCCTAGACATACCCTAGACCTAACCCTAACCCTAATCCTCGCCATAACTTTAATGCTGACGCTAACCATACCCTGAACGCTAACCGTAGCCCTAACCCAAAAAATATCCACAACCCTAAACCTAACCGTAGCCCTAACCCTAACAGTAACCCTAGCCCTAACCCTAACCCTAGCCCTTTCCCTTGCCCTAAACCTAACCCTAACCCTAATCCAAACCATAAGGCCAGCTCTAACCCTAACCCACACCCTAACCCTAACAATAACCCTAGCCCTAACCCTAACGCTAAACAGAACCCTCGCCCTAACCCTAACCCTAGACCTAATGCTAGCCCTAACCCTAGCCCTAAATCTAGCCCTAACCGTGGCCCTAGCCCTTACCCTAACTCTAACACTAGCCCTAACCCTAATGCTACCCTAGCCCTAACCCCAACCCTAACCCTAATGCTAGCCTAAACCTAATCCTAGCCCTAAACCTAACCCTTGCCCTAACCCTAGCCCTTACTCTAAACCTAACCCTAGCCGTAACCCTAACCCTAACACTGACCCTAACCCTGACCCTGACCCTAACGCTAACCCTAACACTAGCCCTAATACCAACCCAAATCCTATCCCCAACAGTAAATCTAACCCTAGCCCCAAGCCCTAATCCTAAACCAAGGTCTAATACTAGTCTTGAACCTAGCACTAAGCCCTAACACTAACCCTAGCACTATCTCTAATGCTACTTTTAACTCTAACCCCAGTTGTAATTCTAGCTCTAGCCCTAAGCCCAACATTAACCCTAACCCTCAACTTAACACTAGCCCAAATGCTAAGCCTAATTCTAGACCCAACCCTAACAGTAGACCTAAACCTAGAACTTCCCCTGGCCCTAACCCTAACCCTAGCCCTGACCCTAGCTTTAAACCTAGCCGTAAACCTAACACTTACACTTACCCTACCCATAACCTTAGCTTTAATTCTAGATCTCACCCTAACCTAAACCCTAGCACTAACCCTAATGCTAACCGTAGCCGTAAACCTAAAACTAAGACTAGCCTTAGCCCTAACCCTAAATTTAGCCCAAACCCTGACACTAACCCTAGCCCTAGCCCTAGCCCTAACCCTAGCCCTAACCCTAACCCTAATCCTAGCCCTAACCCTAGTCGTAGCTCCAACCCTAACCCTAACACTAGCCCTAACCCTAGCCCTAACCCTAACCCTAGACCTAAACCCAACGCTACCCCTATCGCTAACCCTAGCCCTAAGCCTAAGCCTAAGCCTAAGCTTAGCTGTAACCCTAAACCTAACTCTATCCCTGACCCTATATCTAACCCTAAATCTAGCCATAACCCTAACCCTAACTCTAACCCTAACACTAAACTTAGCCCTAACCTAAAGCTATCCTAGTCCTAACCCTAACCCTAACCGTAACCCTAATCGTAACCCTCACTGTAACCAGAACCCTAACCCTAGCACTAAACCTAGCCCTAAACTAGCCCTACCCCAACTCTAACCCTAGACCTAATGCTAGCCATAACCCTAGCCCTAAATCTAGCCCTAACCCTAACCCTGGCCCTAAATCTACCCCTACCCCTATGGCTAACCCTAGCCCCAACCCTAACCCTAAGCTTAGCCGTAACCCTAAACCTGACCCTATCTCTAACCCTAAACCTAACAATAACCCTATCCCTAATTCTAACCCTAACCCTAACACTAACCTGACCCTAAACCTAACCCTAGCCCTAACCCTAACCCTAACCCTAGCCCTAGCCCTAACCCTAACCCTAACCCTAGCCCTAACACTAACTCTAACTCTAGCCCTAACCCTAACCTTAACTCTAACCCTAAACCAAAACCTAGAATTTTCCCTAGCCCTATCCTGATCCTTACACCTAACCCTAACCCTAAACCTAGAATTTACCCTAGCCCTAACCCTAACCCGAAACCTAGATTTGGGGCTTGGGTAAGGGTTAGGGCTATGCTTAGGTCTAGGGTTAGTTCTGAGGTTTGGTTTAGGGTTAGGGTTAGGGTTAGGGCTAGGCTTAGGGCTATGGATAGGGTTAGAGTTAGGCTAGGGTTAGCGTTAGGGCTAGGGTTAGGTCTAGGGTTGGGTTAGGGTTAGGGCTGGGGTTATAGTTTGGGTTAGGGTTAGGGTTAGCGCTAGACTTTGGGCTATGGTTAGGGTTAGGGTTAGAGTTAGGGCTAGGGCTAGGGTTAGGGTTAGGGTTATGGCCATAATTTGGGTTAGGGCTAGGGTTAGGGTTAGGGCTAAGGTTAGCGTTAGCATTAGGATAATGGCTAGGGTTAGAGTTAGTTGTAGAGTATGTCTAGGGATAGGGTTAGCTGTAGAATTAGGGTGATTGCTAGGGTTAGGTTTAGGATGAGGGTGAGGGCTAGGGTTAAGATTAGGGTTAGGGTTAGGGCTAGGGCTAGGGTAGGGTTAGGGTTAGGCATAGGGTAAGGCTAGTGCTAGAGTTAGGGCTAGGGTTAGGTTAGGGCTAAGGTTAGAGCTAGGGATAGGGATAGGGTTATGGCTAAGGTTTGGGTGAGGGCTAGGGTTAGGGTTAGGGCTAGGGTTAGCGTTAACATTAGGGTTATATCTAGGGTTAGGGTTAAAGTTAGGGTTAGGTCTAGAATATGTCTAGGGATACGGTTATCGGTAGAGTTAGGGTGATGTCTAGCATTTGGGATAGGGTTAAGGTAGGACTAGGGGTTTGGATTAGGTTTAGGGTTAGGGTTGGCTAGGATAGGGTTCGG